>PVJH01001528.1:0-204697 GCA_004026705.1 Nesogale talazaci | reverse complement strand
TCCTACATATAGAAAAATCCCAAGAATTTGGCAAGAAAATTGTTGGTAATATTTGAAAGAATAGGGCTGAGCCCTGGTGGTGTAGTGGTTGTGCATGGGACTGCGGCCCACGGGGATGGAGGTTCAATTCCAGCTGGGGCTCCACAGGAGCAAAGGCTGGGTCTCCTACTCCCACCACCAGAGGGCAGTGATGCCCCCCAAAATATATATATATATATATATATACATATATATATATATATTTGAAAGAATAGCAGAATACAAGAAAAAAAACATACAGAAATTAATCAGATTCCTTATACTAACAAAGAGAATTTTGAAAAGAAAATCAGAAAAATAATATCATTTGACACAATCTCCAAATATATGAAACACATAGAGACAAATATAAGCAAAGACACAAAATATTTTACTCAAAAAGTACACACCACTACTAGAATTAATCAAAAGAGACACGTAAATAGACTATACCATGTTCATGGATAGGAAGACTTATCATTGTGAAAATGCCAGTATTTAAGTAGTTTACAGATATAATTTGATAATTTTAGCCTCATTCTTTAAAGAGACAGAAAAATGATCACCAATTTATATGAAAAAGGAAAATATCCAGATAAACCAAGCACTACTAAGAAAGCAAAATAAAATAAGAGGGCTCTTAACTTTCAGATTAAAAAAAACAAACAATACAGCCACAATCAACAAAATCGCCTGTTACCGGTATACTTAGATCAATGGAACAGAATTGAGAAACTAGAAGTAATTCCATTCACCCACAGTTATTAGTCATAATCAACTCAATGACTGTGTTTGTGATGCCTTAAATGAGGAAAAGAGAGTCTCTTAAAAAATTGTGCTGGCAAATTGGCTATACAATTGCAAAAGAATGATTTAGGACCCATACCTTACACTGTATACAAAAAATGAACCCAAGACGGATCAAAAAATTAAATGCAAAAACTGAGTCTAAAGATCATCAGTTTAAAAAGGAGAATCAATGGAAGCTCCCTAATGTGATATCATATTATCAAACACAAAAAGAAGAAGAGAAACTAGAGGACTAAGACCTCACAAAAAGTTTAAGTGCTTCTGTACATAAGGAGTGTGAAACTCAGTTTATTTTGTCAACTAGACTTCCATAGACATATGTAGACGGAGTTTCATCAGGTCACAGCTTGATTGGAGGGCGATGAGATACATGGCTTTCCAAGGTTGGCCTTCCTCTCTTTTTCTGTCTGGTGATCAGACCAGCATGCTACTGATTGAGCTAGTTCTTGTCTTCAACCTGCACTACCTGTGGCCTGAACCATCCTATGGATCTTGTCCTTTGAGACTCGCCTCACTTCACTGCTGGTGAATTATGTACACTTCAGTATATTGATGGCACTAGAGAACCCATGGCCCACTTTGCTATGCTCCCATGCTCCTGACTGTTACTTTACCACCTGCTGTCTACTGCCTTTCGAGTCAATTCAACCTGTCTTGTCGGAAAGCAGACTCTGCTGCCTGCTTCCTTGGCCTTCAGGTAGCAACACATGTGAGTTGAAAGACCTTCAGTATAAAAAACTTTTCCATCAATGTGTGTTGAACTGGGTCCTCTGTACTGCTATGTGCACTAATTAGTCTTTATATTCCTTTTCATTGTATAACTTATCCTGATCCTAAGTGTCCTGGCTTTATTCCTCTAGAGAATTCTGACTAACACAGGTAGTTAACCAAAAGTGCACAAAGAGTGGCTACAGATTGGGAAAAGCCATTTTGACAATTTCTTACCAGATATGAGATTAGTCCCTAACATATAAAATAACGTTTCAACAAAAAAAGTCAATGCTTCAATTAGGTAGCAGAAAATATGACATTCAGGTAGCTAACAAACAGGAAAAATGGTCAATGAAAAGGTACAGATCAAAGCATCTATGAAATATCTATCAAGCCAGAATCAATAGTAAAGATCAAAACATGCTGCCAAGGGTGTGGATAGACCCAAACCCTCATATGCTGCTAATAGATTGCAAATTGTGTAATAGAACTGTATTCCATAAGGCACAGAAATTCCTGTACTCAATAGATATCAGAGAAAAATAGTAATAGAGCAGGGTATTTGGGCAGCAATGGTCATTTCAGCCCTATGTACAAAAACAAAACATTAGAAATAGCAATTAATACTCATTAATTGGAAAACGTTGGTACATACATACAATAGAATATTATGAAATGCTAAAGAACAATAGTGACAGTGACATAATATCATGTCAGCTTGAGTCTATTCTGTTAATCAGGCCAAAGCCAATGATGCCTTTGTGTGGGCATGGACTTCTCTTGAGGACTTGGGAACTCTTGTCTTTCTCCCTAGAGGTGGGACACACACTCTCTGCTTCACCTTCTTGGTGACAGGCCACATGCAGCCATGTTGATGGTAGCCAAACCCTGGAGAACTTTCCACCTATTGGCCTGTGATATTCTTGTATTCAACACCATGGCATCATTGCATGTGATGTGTGAGTGTGAAGAGGAAGTCCTAGGCTAACATTGGATATAGAGCCTTGATCTGGACTAGCCTGGAATGCTTTGTTGTTGCAGAATTACTTCTTGATATAAAGTTCTCTCATACATATCAGTGTTTCAGGATTTGTTTCTCTAGTCTACCCAGTCTAATATATTAATTGTACCTTGGCAATGGGGTACTAGAAAACCCAGCCATGACAATGCAGAATGGATGCTTGTTTGACCTCTGTCTTGTGACAGTTTTTCTTCTTTGTCAAGCCAGAGGTCAGGTATGCAGTTTATTGAATTATTGTCTTGAAAGAATATGAAAAGTAAAATTTTGATTTTTTTTTTAGGTTATTCCTTTTTGAAATGGTGATGAATGTATACATTTGAGCTCTGGGGACAAAATGGCTGACAGAAGGTCAAAATGATTGACAGAAGGCTGTGTCCTGGCTTCATGCAGTACAGAAGTGGTTTGCAACCTGTGGGTTGCTATTCCTTTGAGAGTCGAATGACCCTTTCACAGGGGTCACCCAAGACCATCAGAAAAAACATATTTCCAATGGTCTTATGAACAGAGATACCCTTCCTCCATCCAGCTCCAGGAGGGTCTGTCCACATAGATACACCCGCATACAAGTATCCTGTGTGGTGACTTTTTGTGTCAGCCCCATCAAAGACACCCTGTACAATACGGTGCATGTGACAGGGTTCGTGCCATTATGTACTTATGCGGACCAGGCATACATGTGTAGAGAGCAGCTTCTGCATAGAAAGAAAATGCTGGGTTTAAAGCAACTACTCTGTTAAAAACAGCTACTGTGTTGAAAGCAGCAGTACTTGAGGTAAATCTGTACTTCATGAATTATTATGTGGTAAATGTAAAATCATGTCCTGGAAAATCATCAACTACTGTAAAGAAAACATATTTGTACCATGGGAATGTAATCTGGATGCTAATTAGTCTTTTTATATTTAGCTGTGGTTGATGTGAGTCATGCCCCCTTGTGATAGTAACAAGGCATATGTTAAAAAAAAATCAGAGAATGGTAAATCATAGGAAACCTTAATGAATTGTATTGACTGAACTATTGCATGTGTTATCTTTTGTATTATAAAAGCTATTGACTGCAACCCACTGGGTTGGGGATTCAAATCTAGCAGCAGCTCTCTAGGAGCAAGTCTGAGCCTCCTACTCCCACCACCAGAGAGCAGTGATGCTCCCCCCCATAAAAAGCTATTGTTATATATTTGTTCATTAGCAAACCATCCCATGACAATGGACCATGTAGAGAAGAAAGTTAAGAAAAGAAAATATAGTAAGGATTTTTTACCATATAGTTTTACCTCAATAATTACAGCAGAGATTGAGAAATTGCAATGTGTTATTTGTTGTGAAGTTGTATCAGCCAAATCTATGAGGCCAGACAAATAAAAACACCACTTTATAGCAAGCATCTGAGCTTTGTTGTCAAGGATACCAACTATTTTAGAAGCAAAGATGATGGACTCGAGAAAGACAGACTTGACACTGGTGACAAGAACCACAAACAAAACGTAGCAGCCATTGAAGCTTCATATTTGGTGGCACTAAAGCACCAGAACCTCACACCTTTGCTGAGAATTTACTTTTGCCAGTGACCAAAGACATTGTTCAAGTTATGATTAGAGATGAATTTGTTACAAAATTGAGTTCAATTTCCTTTTCTAATGGCACTGTCCACAGAAGAATAGATGACATGTCTGCCGATACTCTTGATCAGATAATACACAAAATTAAATCTGCGGCACTACCAATATTTAGCATACAGGTCAATGAATCTGCAAATGTTTTAAACTGTTCTGTTGCTTGTTTATGTGGAGTATATTAATGATGGTGACTTCAAAGATAAGTTTCTTTTTTGCAAACCTCTTGAAATGACAACTACTGCATGTGAGGTGTTTGGCACAGTTGGTTCGTTTCTGAAAGAGCGTAAGAGATCTTGGGAAAGGTTTGTGGTGTTTGCACAGACGGTGCTCCAGCTCAGGTGGGATGTTGATCTGGTTTTCAGCATTTGGAACTGAATGAGTCACCCAGAGTCATTGGAACTCACTGTATGATTCATCAGTAAACATTAGCAATGAAGATGCTGCCTCAAAAGCTATAAGAAGTAATGTAAAACATCATAGGTTCTGTCAATTTTGTAAAAGTGATCACTTTAAATAGGCGACTATTTTCGCAACTATGCAACGAGTTGTATGCCCTGAATAATGCTCTGCTAGTTCACACTGAAGTGTGAAGTTGTCGAGAGGAAAAGTTTTAAAACATGCTTTTTGAGCTTTGCGATGAGCTCAAAATGTTGTTTATTCATAAAGCAAGATCACCGTTCTTTTCAGCATAAAAGTGAACTGCAGAAAATAGCTTACTTAGTTGACCTCTTTGCCATCTTAATTGAGTTAAATTTATTACTGAAAGGACAAAATGCAATATGTTTTGATTTGTCTGAAAAGATCCAATCATTTCAAATGAAATTTAATCTTTGCAAAAAAAAAAAGACTATAAATAAAATTTACGTGTTACCTACCTTATCTGCTTTCTTTGAAGAACATGAAATTAAATCACACAAAAGGATTATAATAATTTCTGTGAGAGAACACTTGCACATGCTTGCAGATGAAATTCCATCTTACTTTCCAAATCTATCATACATCCCATTTGCACTTGCCAGAAGTTCATTCACAGTCAAATTTGAAGATGTCCCTGAGACAGCACAAGAGGAACTCGTTGAACTTATTAACAGCAATGCAGTGAGAACTGATTTCTCTACAATGCCAGTTACAAAATTCTGGATTTGGTGTTTGCAGTCATATCCTGTTCTGTCTGAGACAGTCTTGTGCCTTCTTCTTCTATTTCCAGCAACATATGGTTGTGTAAAAAGGTTTTCCACCTTGTTGGTTATCACATCTACTTATGGAAGTGGACTTGTTGTCAAGACGATCTTCTTTGTGCTTTTGCAAAGAATGCCTGAAGAATTTCTGATCCAGTGAGATCAGATCTCCCTGACCTTGGCTTTTCATGCACATTTTCGCAAACTGTAGCAATGTAATTTACTGCAGTTATATTAATAATGTTACCCAGGCTACACTATGCTTCAAGACAAAATTTCATTTACTTGTAATTAGAAATAAATATTTCACAATATATAATTGCATAATGTTTTGTGATTAATTACTATGCCTTAATTATGTTCAATTTGTAACAATGAAAGTACATCCTGCATATCAAATATTTACATTATGACTAATAGTAGTAGCAAAATTAGTTATGAAGTAGCAATGAATATAATTTTACTGTTGGGGGACATCACAAGATGAAGAACTGTATTAAAGGGGTCATGTCATTCCAAAGGTTGAGAACCACTGCAGTAGAGACCTCTGCCATATTTTTTATCAATGAAATAATGTAGATAATAATTACCATATATACTGAAGTAGAAATTGATCTGAATATCATCTTTGGCACCTAATTTTACCACAAAAACTTCATTAAGAAAAGTGCTGAAAAACTCAGCTTATACGTGAGTATATATGGTAAGATAAAGATAAGTAAAGATTGAACTTGACTATTTTAAGAATTGAGTTTTAGATCTGGCTGTACATGGTTTATACTGTTTTCTTTGTTGTTATTATTACAATGATTGGTAGAAATTGTATTTGAGAATTATAGAGAGCTTGTAAACTCACTATTTCAGCCACCAATTTCAATCTTTAGATAGGTGTAGAAGACTCCTGCAGAGAAGGCTCTGAAAAGCTAAGCTCTACCCAGTGTCTTCAGTGCTCAGGACATTTGAAGGTGAAGAGACTTACCTCGGGAGCTATAACACATGGAAGGGAAGAAAAGGAAAGAAAAAAATGACCCTCCCCTTTTAAAAAAATTGAACTGGTGGTTTGCGCCTGAGGTTGAAAAAAAAAATTGGAGCCAGGAAGAAACTCTCCTGCCTAAGACGGAATGGTAAAGGGATCCTGTGCCAGCCTGAAAAGCTGGCTAGGTGACCAGCTGGACCCACTTGTTGAGTGAAAGTGGGAGAAATT
Source organism: Nesogale talazaci (assembly GCA_004026705.1). Taxonomy (NCBI): domain Eukaryota; kingdom Metazoa; phylum Chordata; class Mammalia; order Afrosoricida; family Tenrecidae; genus Nesogale; species Nesogale talazaci. The sequence goes on along the minus strand of PVJH01001528.1, from coordinate 198,139 downwards.
CACTAACAGAGAGAAAGGTTCAGTCTGCCCACTGGCATGCATGGACCTGGAACACAGAAGGCAAGAGTGGGCTGACTGGTCTGAAGTTCATGGCCCTCACTCAAGGGGACTAGGGTTGTTGAGAATTTGTAATCGGACCCATGGTCTGAATGTGAGGCAGCCAATGGACACCCTGATGAGGCTAAGTGAGGCATCCCACATTAATCTTACTAAAATCCAATCATATGAAAAGATTTTTGAGTCTAAGTATTAGTGCCTGTTGATGCTCACTTTGTGACAGCCTGTCCAGACTTGACTTTGCTTAAGGATGTAGGCGCACAAGGGTTCATTTGGAATGAAGACTCATCACATACCTCAAAGAATATGAATGTCTTCTCAAAGTCTTAGGCTGATGTAAGTGGGAAGTATAGAAATTAGATACCCAAAATTGGGTACATAAATACATGAAGTGGCTGGCACAAAGGTACAGAGGTGGTCGAATACATATATGTATATTTTACAAACAATATATGCTTAAATGAATTTATCTTAGATGCAAATATATCCATGAATATGGTGGAACGTACAGGGAACATACATGAAAACTTCTTAGGTAAAATAAAACATGTGGAATGAGTCACTGGGGCCAGAGGCTCAGGACCACAGTCTTGGGGGACACCATGGTCAATTGTATTACACTTCACATGCACCATGTTCTAAACCCTCTTTGGTGAGTAGTGACAGTAAGTGTTAGCACATGAGTACAAGTCAAGGTACAAGTAGTGGTCTCTTCCTACCTGGAGAAAAGAAGATTGATGGAAATGAAATGGCAAATAGAAACAATTAGCCCATTCGACCACATGACCAACAGCCTGCACAAGTCTGAGACTAGACTACATACATGGTGCCTGACGACCACTGTGAACTACACTGAAAGGAATCATAGTAGAAGATTCTGGATAGAGTGAGAAAAAATATGGAACAAAACTCAAAATTATAAACATCAGGTTTACTGGTGAAATAGAACTGATAGAATCCCCAGGACTAGGGCCATTGGTCATTTTTGTTAGACTGGAGCTGAAATTGCCTACCTATCTCAATTTTCAGCCAAAAAAAAAAAAGATTTATAAGAGGAACAGTAACACTGCAGGACTATTTTTTTTTGTAAAAACTAATAGTCCTGGGAACTCACAATGTCAGTTCTTCCCTGTCTGATAGGATCACAGTGAGTTTGGCATTTTTTTTGTTTTGTTTTGTGTTTTGTTTTGTTTTATTATGTAGGTACTCCTTAGACCAATCAAACATTTAAGATGAAAAGGGCAGAATTTAACTACCACAAAATCCATGTAAAATTTCAGTGTCCCCACTGCTATCAAGAAGTTTCAGAACCATAGTGACTCTTTAGAGTTTTCAAGGTTGTAAATTTTGAAGGGTGTACATAGCCTCCACTTTCTCCTTGGGGGAAGATGTAGGATTTAAACTCTGCCTGCTAGTTAGCAGTCTAATTGCTTATTCAACAGCACTCATAGGACTTCACCATTAATATATATGAGCAACAGAAACATGTACATATGTTTCTTTCTTAAATCACATCAGAATGTGAATAGTATTACAACTCTCTGTAACTCATAACTGGAAACTCCCCAAGCAGCCATTCACAGTAGAATAAATAAATGAACTGTGGTCTGTTTATATAATGGAATACTACATAATAATGAAAATTAGCAGTGCACAGCTATTCACAATTAGATAGATGTGGAAACATAATGGTGAGCATGTTGAGTGAGGACATATAACCATTTCATTATTGGTCATTTCAGTTGGTTTGGTTTAACTGTTGTGCAATATTCTGTTGTGTAAATGTACCACAATCTAATCACTTGCTTCCTGGAAGTGTGCATTTGGATAGTTTCCTGGGTTTTCAGAAGAGAGGTAGGACTACTCTACATTGTCTTCTACTTACATGCTGATATATGTAAGGGAGGAATTCTGTTTGGCACAAGTTTAGTTTGTTACATGCTGCTTTTTAAGGTATAATTTTGTGAATATAAAATGTTTTAGTTTTATTGTAATACAGTACAATATTACAATATTGCTGTGTATTTTAAAGTTTATGCTATTTAAAGTTTTGGTTTTAAATTTTCTTACTTTAAGTCTAAGGCAGTCATCTCCATTCCTTGCAAATTTTTTAAGTGTTCTGTATGTATGAAGGAGCTCTGGAGGCACTATGTGTTAGTGTGATAGCCCCAACATTGTTGATTTAAATGCTTGAGCTACTCCTTGGAAGAATCATCTAGAGCTGATGTTTATATATGGTATGAGTAAAGGGTCCACTATGTTTTGTGTTGTACAGATAACAATCTTTAGACTTCATTTTCAGAAGAAATTATCCTATTCTTGTTAACTATACTATCTCTGTCATATGCCAAAATTTCACAAATGGATGAGTTGGTTCTGGTTTCTATATTTATTTCCTAATTCAATTTTTCTCTACCTACTAAAAACTTCATTTTAATTTATGCTCTTTTAGAGCTCTGGTATTTTGTATACTGAGTCCTCATAGGGTTTCTTTATTGCTCTCTTTTTTTATTTCAGAACATCTTGGTAATTTGGGCTCTCTATATTCCAATATAACTGTTGATGAATTCTTTCATCAAATTCCATAAAGAATCCTGTTGTGATTTTCATTGTAAATCTGGTTTATCTAGAGATGTAGAATAGCTGCTGTTATTGTAATATTAAACCTTTATATCATCATGTTCTCTCTTTTCATCTATTTGATTCTTTAATATTTCATCTTTAAAGTTTTATCATTTTTCTCTGAGAATACATATTTTGTTAGATCTGTTCAAATATACTTGTTAGTTTCTGATCAAAATTGTAAATAATCTTCCCTTGAATTATGTAGTGTAGTTGGTTGTTGACTTTTTAAATTAATGTTGGGTATCTGTCTCTTTCATTCAATGTTTCTATTACTTAATGATTTGGCTATATATTTAAGGGAAAAGACTTTTATATAAATTACCACATAATCTGCAAATTGCAGTTTTATTTTCTTTTTGTCAGTTCTTTCAAAGCTAGCTCTGACATTAACCAGGACTTCTGCAGATTTTTTGAATAATGGCAACAAAATGAGGCATTTGCTGATGCTTCTTTCAGGTTATATAATAAATACTTCAAGTATTTTGTCATTTTAGGTGGTTTGCTCTCATTGTAGTTTTTAGAAAGTAAGGTTCAGCAGATTAAGGAATTTTCTTTGTTCTTAATTGAATAGGAATCGGTTTTGTATTTTGTATGTTTGTGTACTTTCCCCAAAATGCATTAAAAGTCCTCTCATTTCCTGATGTCAGCCAAGGTTACATTTTTTTTTTTACTAAAAAGGATGTTATTTCTATGGAACATAATTATTGGTGTTTACTAACAAAACATCCTTGTATAACTGAGAGTAACCTGTGTTGGTGAATTACACGACTAATATTCCATCGATAGATAGAATTTGCCTTTGTTGTTGTTAGGGGCTCTCGAGTCCATTCCCACACATAGTCATCCTTTGTACAGCAGAGCGGAAGACTTCCAGGACCTGCCCATCCTCACCATGGTTCTCATGTTTGAGCTCATTGTTGATTTACAGTCATTTTTCCTGTTCTACTTTTGGGGGGGTCTTCCTCTGTTTAGGTGCTCTCTGCATTACCAAGGCTAATGTCCTTTGCCAGGACATCTCTGCTAAAAACATGCTTAAAATACATGAGACAAAATTTTGCCATCAGTGCTACTAAGGAGCATTCTGCCCGTACTTCCTCCAAAACAGATTTGTTTGTTCTTTTGGTAGTTCCTGGTACTTTCAATATCCTTCACCAGCACCATAGTTCAAATGCATTGATTCTTCTTTGGCCTCTCTCATTTAACGTCCAACTTTCACATGCATAGGTGGTGAATGAAATTATCATGGCTTGGGTTTAGTACACCTTAGTCCTCAAAGTAGCAACCTTTCTTTTCAATACCAGAGTGTGGTTTTGTGGAGCAGATTTACCTAACGTAATGTGTCCTTTGACCTCTGACTTCAATCTTGAGATGTAATTCATTCTGAAGGCTGTAATCCTTGATGATAGGCATGTGCTTCCTATCCTCACTTTCAGTAAGCAAGGTCGTGTTTTCTGCATACAAGATCGTGCCACTTGCATATCTCAGGTTTCGAATAAGTCTTCCTTTAATATTGATACCACATTCTTCTTCGTTAGATAATTCAGTTTCTCTGATAATTTGTCCAGCATAGAGTTGGATAAAGATAGTGAGAGGATGAGCACCTTTCTTGATTTTAAACAATGGAGCGTTCCCTTGTTCTATTCACACAGCTGCCTCCTGATTCAGGTACCATTTCCCTAAGAGCACAATGGAATACTGGATTTCCTTTCTTCTCATGATTAACTGTCATTTACTGTAGTTCACACATCAAATCCTTTTCATACTCAATAAAAACACATGTAAACATCTTTCTGGTGTTCTCTGCTTTGAGCCAAGAGTCCTCTGTTGCCAACAATGATATTAGGTGTTGCATATCTTCTTCTGAATTTGGCCTGAGGCTCTAGCAGTGCCCTGTCAGTGCACTACTGTAATCATTGTTTCATGTTCTTGAGCAAAATTGTGTTTACATGTTATAGTAATTTTATTATTCTATAATTTGTATCTTCTGTTGGGTCACCTTTCTTTGAGATGGGCACAGACATGGATCTCTTCCAGCAAGGTAGCTGTCTTCCAAATTTCTGACACAGACCAATGAGTGCTTCCAGTGTTTCTCCGGGGTTCTGAAACATTTCAGAGGGTGTTCCATCACTTCCTGGACTCTTGTTTTTGGCTAAGGCTTTCAGTGCAGTGCAGTTTGAACTTCTTCCTTTAGCACCCTTGGTTCCTGCTCATATGCTACCTCCTAACGTGGGCTGTGAACTAGTTCTTTCTGGTATAGAGACTGTGTGCATTCTTTCCATCTTTTCTTGATATTTCTTGTATCATTAAATATTTTACCTATAGATCCTTTCAAAATTGCATTTTGCGGCGTTAGCTTTTTCTTGGGTTCTTTCCATTTCAAATATGTTGAGCATGCTCTTCCCTTTCGGTTTTCTAATTCTAGCTCCTTGCTTATTTTGTTATAATATTTGGCTTTGTCTTCTTTTGTTGCCCTTTGAAATAATCTATTCAGCTTGACTCATATTTTGAAACTAAGATTGTTTTATAGTTTATATTTTCAAACTAAACCTGGGTGTGTGTGGTATTTTATTTGCCAAGGAGAGCAGTCCTTGAAAGCTATTTTTGTAAACAGACCGTGATCCAAGGGGCATGTCCCAGAGCACATGATGGATTCCTGTTCTCCCCTTGCTCAAAGACTAAAGTTAGTTCACCAATTGCAGCAGACGCTCAGGCAAATGTTTGACAACAGGTGCTGTGAGTAAGCCGTAGACTTTGCATTACTCTCTAGGTCGGACAACTCCCAAGCAGAAGGCCTCACTCCAGTAAAGGAATGTGACTCTTACCAACTTCTGTCATAAAACTATGCTGAAAAGGGGAAGGTACAAGGAATACAATGTACATTTTTGCTAAACCTTTTTATTTTAAATCATTTTATTGAGGGCTCATACAACTCAGCACAATCCATCAATACATGCAAAGCACATTTGTACCTTTGATGCCAACATCATTCTCAAAACATGTTGCTTCCACTTAAGCCCCTGGCATTGATTCCTCTTTTTTCCACCCCCTCTTCACTCCCACCTCTCTCACTAAACCCTGATAGTTTATAGACTATTATAATTTTGTCTTGTGAATGCTATCTGATGTGGCCCTTCACCCACTTCCCCGTTGTCTGTTCCCCAGGGAGGAGGTTATACATAAGTCTTATAATCGGTTCCCACTTTCTGCTCCACCCTCCCTCTATCTTCCTGTTTTTGCCACTCTCCCCACAGGTCCTACAGGGATCATCTGTCCTGGATTCCCCATGTTTCCAGTTCTTACCTGTACCAGTGTACATCCTCTGATTTAACCGGATATATAAAGTAGAATTCAGATCACGATAGTGGGTGGGAGGAACCATTTTAGAACCAGAGAAAAGATGCATATTTTATCATTGCTACACTATGCCCTGACTGGCTGAGCTCCTCCTCGTGACCCTTCTGTAATGGAATGTCACTTCCCCTGCAGATGGACTTTGGGTCCCCAATCTGCACTCCCCATCATTTATAATGATATAATTTTAGTTCTTTGATGCATGATATCTGACCCCTTTGATGTATCATGCACCCACAGGCTGGTGTGCTTCTTCTATGTGGGCTTTGTTACTGGATGCAAAATTTTATTTGGCTTTGAATTGTCTATTCAAATGAGAGTCCTATGGAGGTCCATGATAAGTTTCCCCATTATAGGAATATCCACAAGAAACACAAATATGTACCTTCAGAGTAGAGGAAGCCTTTTGTTCTGGTAAAGAACTGAGCTTCAGTGCCCTGTTTCCTGCTAGCCACTTTATATTTATATTTCTTTGGAGTAGAGTGCTTTCTTGCTTGTTTGTTTTTAATGTTCACAAGTCAAGAGGGAATCAAGCCAATTACCTTCTGGAACAGAAGGAGAAAAACTTCAGTCCTCAGGCCACATACTGTCTGCAACCTACTTTTGTAAAAGGATTTGTTTGAGGTCTTTGTTTTCAACATTGCCAGGCCTGGTTGCATATGTATTGTGTAAGCCATCTTTTGTGCACTACATTAACAAAGTAGCGTAATTGCAAAAAGACAATCTTGATTGCAAATCCAAACAAGCACTTAATGCTTGACCATTTCCACAAAGTTCTCTGGCCCCAGATGGAGAGGGTGAAAAATTGCACTGCTGCAACTTGTAGTTTTTATTTCTTCACGCTCTTCCATAATCAGTTTTTTCAATAAAACAAGAGCAGTGCTGGTGTTAGCATGGAGATCAGTGGGGAAGGGCCTGGGGACTCCAGGGACACACCACAGTCCAGGATTATGTCATCTTTCCTTAGCATTTCCTTAACTTGATAGAAGTGCATACAAATTATTGAGTACACTTGCAGTGTTTATTTATAGCTTATCTTGAAAAAAGAACAAAAACCCCAACAGGCTGATTTGACTCATTTTTCTGGCGAGTCAATAGGAAATAATGCCAAGATTAGTGATAGGGAAAGATTCTGACAAAATGGAAATTTGGCTCACAGCATCTTGTCAGCTTCCTGCCACGCCTGCGACTTCTCTCACTGCAGATCAATAGATCAGCCTTGCCACCAGCACAGCTTTTTCTGATGTAAGTCTGTGATGAGATCTTTTCTTCCAGTGTGGGAGTTAAATGTACTTCTCCCCTGACCTTTAAGGGTGCCTAATCATCTGGAAGAAAAGAATGTTTAGCACCCTTTGTGCCAAAGGAGAAGAGCAATCTCAACTATTTGAGTTTGGAATTTTGTAAAGTGCGTAAGTAGTCATGCTGGGAAGTAGAGATGAGGCAAATGGAGTTATCACAGGATCCCAGAATGGTGAGAAATTTAGATTAAAGAAAACCTTAAAGAAAAAACATTCAGTCACTAAAATTAGTAGTGAAAGAGCAGTGACTGGATCTTTAAAAGACTGTCATTTCCTTGTTGGGAGTGTAGTAAACCTGCAGGCCCAATTATGTCCCCAGTAAGTCCTGAGAAAATGCCGTGACTACAGAATGATGAGGACTCGCCTCATCAGCTTAGTGATCCTCCCTGCTGCCCGAGACTGGCCGCTGGGCCCCGTTGGCACTAGTTTGAATGGAACCCTACACAGGCCTGAGTGTGAATGAGTTATTATCCACTTTCCTTGAGTGAGGCCTAAGAGCACCTCCAGCAATAGACCCCCGGGCACTCGAGGGGAGGAACAAGGCCAGGGTCAAGGGGAGGAGAAAAGCATGAAACCCTCATTATGGGCACAAAAACCAACAACCATCGTTGACCGTGCATTGTGTTTCTATTTCTCCTCTAGGCACAGTTGGCAATGTATATGAACGATGTCTGTGCAACATGATTGATTAGTGTCACTAAGTTATATAGACTGAAAAACTTGAATTCACAAATGATTTGTTATATGAAGGAGTTTCGAAACTCATGAAACACATCCATTATTTTTAATTCCATGTTTCTACAAACTCCTTGAGAACCTTTGTATATATCTTTACAAGAAGTGTTGGAAGTGTATGAGTCAAGGTGACTCATATTTTAAGGACTTAGATACAATTATCAAAATTAATACAAAAAACTATAATTTTAAAATATCAAAATTAATACTTTGTATTGAGAATACTTATTTCTTTTTGCTTGTTTTTGTTTTTTGGGGGGCATCACTGCCCTCTAGTGGTCGTGGAAGCTACCCAGCCTTGCTCCTGGAGAGCGGCCGCTGGATTTGAACCTCTAAGCCCATGGGCCACAGTCCCTCACTCAACCACTACGCCACCAGGGTTCAGCCAGAGAACCGTTATTTCTAGTTGACCTGGGCTTCTGGTCCATAGGTATTCTGTGCATGCCCCCATGGACTGAAGAGGAATAACAGGGCCCATAAGCAATTGGTTAATGTGAGGATTTGTATATAGTCATGTTTTTAATTGTAAATATGTTATTGACTTCATTTTTCTTGGTTCAAAATGTGAGATGATGTTTTCTTAAGTATTTATAACAAGTTAGTGACAAGTTGATTCTAATATGTGGCCTTCCCACGTATGTCAGAGTATCAGTGTGCCCCATAGGATCTCCAATGACAGTAATCTTCAGAAGTTTCCCACTAGAACTTTCTTCTGAGGTATACATACAGTTAAGAAGCAGACTCTGAGGTTGACTGGGGGGTGGGTGTTAAGGAGGAATGCAGAACTATAGGCAGGTGTTAGCTAAGATGATGGGGAAGATAATACTCGACAAGAGGAAGATTTGAAAAGGGTAGAATCAGGCAAGGCATTAGGAGGTTTGCAGATTGGTTAGCTTGTTGCATATAAAAATGATCTAAAAACAGTGGTTCTCAACCAATGGGTCACGACTCCTTTGTGGGTCAAATGACCCTTTCACAGGGGTAACCTACTACATCCTGCATATCAGATATTTACATTATGATTTGAAGCAGTAACAAAATTACAGTTATTCTGAAGTAGCAATGAAAATAATTTAAGGGTGGGTACACCATGACATGAGAAACTATATTAAAGGGGTGTAGCATTAGGAAGGCTGAGAAACACTGTTCTTAAATATATACCCCCACCTAATTTATAATAAATGTTTTTTTAAGAGTTCATGTTCTTTTCTTCATTGTCAATGTCAAGTTCCAGAATGGAGAGGTGTGAGAACTTAGAGTGATAATATATTCTATCCAGATGACATTTTGTTTTATAAATATAAAGAGTAGTAGAAAAGAACAATGAAAACATTCTTCATATATCAGTTTATGTGGATTTTTATCTTTATAGTGGTGTCGTGGAACACAAGGAGCCCTGGTGGAACAATAATTAAGTGCTTGGCTATTCCCTGAAAGGTTGGAGGATCAACTCCACCTGCTGTCTCTGTGGGAAGGCTTTGGCAATCTGCTCCCAATTGATGTCAGTTTATAGAATACCTTGTGAGCAGTTCTTCCTTCGTGGATTTAATTTGAAAGTTGACTTAATTTGCAACCCTCAATGTTAACAACACACAGTGTTAATTCTTCATGCACTCAACTCAGTTGATTCAACTCATATGATTCTAGACCCCTGGTCTCTGCCATCACAGTTCTTATATTCTGATAATGGAAATATAAAATAAGTATACATAAAATGTACAGTATAATGTTCTAAAACACTCCCATCAAGTTGACCTGGGTCATAACAGCCCTCTAGAACAGGGTGGAAGTTCCCCAGTAGATTTCTGAGACTCAATTTCTGTGGTAGCAGAACGTCTTGTCTTTGTCCCTCAGAGTACCCGGTGGTTTTCAACTACAAATCTGTGGGTAGCAGCCCAAAACCTAATAACTGTGTCACCAGTACTATGTTAATTAAAGTCAATTTAAGTTTATAATTAATAAATAATATAATTTTAAATGTTAGCAGTTTTGCTGACATAATTCACATATCATATAATTCAATGGTTTAGACATACTAATGAGAATTCTGCAATCATAAGCACAATTTTAGAACATTTTTCTTTCTTTTACTCATTATTATTAGCTCCTCATTACCCTGCAATCTCTGCACCCTGAGCATAAGAATCCAGTTATTGTCATTATACATTTACCTATCCCAGATTTCATCAAAAGAAAACATACAAAAACAAAAAAAAATGAGAAAAGTCTTAATTGAAACAAAACCAAAATAAAAACAAAATAACTAGAACAGAAAGTAAAAACTAGACCAGATTTTGAAAGGATTAAAATATAAGGTATTACATTTCAACCTGGCTACATCTGCATTAGTCTGCTTTCCATTGCACTGTGAAAGCAAGGCTACTTACATCCCTGGTCAATAGTCAGAGGAGATCCTCTGAAGGCGTTATCTACCTGGAAACACTGCAAATGGGTTCTGGGCTTTGAATTCTCCAAAAGTTGGAGTTTGGATTTTGTGCCATCCATTACATTCTGTGAACCGGGTGCTCAGGATTTCAGCTCAAACACAGTTCACTCCTCAAGTCTTGCATTTTGCAATCCAGGACAGTCATTGTGAGACCTCATTTAGTTGGCTGCTTCTTTTAAGACAAAAGAATATTTTGACCAAACAGATGCCACTCAGTCAACTCAACTCATGACCCTCTGTGTAGCAGAGGAGGGCTTTGCTTCAAGAGAGTTTCAGTGACGAATTCTTCAGAAGCAGGTCACCAAGACTGTCTGAGTCTCTTAACAGTCCTCTGACCTTTTGCTTAGTAGCTAAACAGTCTGCAGTGATAAGCCTTAATTATATGCATATGTTTTGTTTTAAACTAACAAGTTATGATCATCCTTTGGACTATCTCTTTTTTTTGCCTTTATATAATTATTTTGTCATGAAAGAATTTTAGCGTGTATCAGAATTCTGGACTTTATTAATTGTAGAATGTTCTTGAATGCCTAGGGTTGATTAGAATATGAAATGCAAAGCCCTGCAGGCTGTGAATCACTTCTAAAATGTACTTGGTGGTTTGGTGGTAGAATTTTCGCATTCCTTGGGAGAGATGTAGGTCTGATTCTGAGTCAGGGCACCGTGTAGGGATTCGCCACCCATCAGTCAGTGGAGGGTTGAGTGTAGATGCAAATATAGGTTTCAGTGGAACTTCCAGACTAAAATGGGCTAGGGAGAGTGGCCTGGAGCTCAACTTCTTAAAGTCAGTCAATATAGAAACTGTAGTTCACTACTGATCTTAGGTGCTGCTGCAGGTCTCAGTAGTGTTTTGTTCTGTTATCCATGGTGTAACTCCGAACTGGGAGATAACTTGCTGGAAAACTGACAACAACAGTAACATTTTTAAAAGATTTCTGGCCAGAACTTAAGAACTTAATAAACAGATATTAAGGTGTTTTCCAATGGAAGGCAGTGGATGGGGGGAGGGGGGGGTAAGGGTACTGTCTGGCTGTTTTTGGTTCTACCATGGAGTTCATTCCAAGTCACGGCTAACCAATAGGAGGACTGGGTAGCACCATCTCTGTTGGTTTCAGAGACTGTATTTTTATAGGAGTTTAGAGCCTTATCTTTTTCTCACAGGACCGGATAGACACAGCCTTTTCTGTCCATTCTCCCTGGGTTGATGTCCTTGCTAAGTTCAAGGAGTCTTGGATCCTTTCTAACACTTTCCTTTGCCTCCTCTCAGCTCCCTCCCACCAAGCACTGCAATTAAAGGTATCTGGCTCCAGTATAAGCAATGTTATTGTTACCTCTCTTGACCCTTGTCATATCTTATTCTGAGCCTGAGATTTTGCCAATTGTTAGCCACTAACAAAGATAAAAATAGCCTACTTGTTTAATGAAGGACCTAAAAATGCAAAGAGAGTTGTGGGCGCTTTGGACTGGCCTGTTAACCTTTGCTGGATTTGATGGAGAGTCTTGAACACAGCATATTAGAAGTGCATAAGCAAAGAAGCAGCAGAATAGAGCACGTTAGAGACTCACAAGAGGCCAGTTCCACCCTGTGAAGAGGTAGAAAAGATCCCAAGTGATTTTTTTCTTTTTTAAATAATTTTATTGGGCAATCTTATAGCTATTATAACATTCAGTACATCATGTGTATCAAGCACACATGTTGCCACATACATTTCCAAACATTTTCCATTTGAGCCCTTGGTATAAGCTCCTCTTAAAAAAACAAACAAAACTCCTCTTTCCCCTTCCCCCCCTTTTTTAAACACAAATCATTTTATTGGGCACTCACACACCTCCCCTCATGATCCATACATCAATTGTATGCAGATCTCATTTGCACACTTGCTGCCATCGTCACTCTCAATATGTCTTCCCTCCACTTAGGCCCCCAGTTCCACCTCCCCATATTTTCCTTCCTCCCTCCACCCCATGAACCTTTAATAATTTACAAACTGCTATTTCATATCATACACTGTCCAATGTGTCCCTTCACTCATTTCCCTGTTGGCCATGTCCCAGAGAGGAGGTTATAGGTTCCCCCTTTCTACTAATTTCTATGAAATTAGTTCCCCCTTTCTATTCCACCATCCCTCTACCCTCCCAGTATCACCACTTCCATCACTCATCCTGAGGGAATATTTATCCTAAGTTCCTCATGTTTCCAACTCGAGTGTACATCCCCTGTGCTAGTTGGTCCTGTCTGGTAGAACCGGGAGCATGATAGTGGGTGTGAGGAAGCATTTGAGAGCTAGAGGAAAGATGCATATTTCATCATTACTACACTGTACTTTAACTGACTCATCTCCTCCCTGCAACCCCTCTGTAAGAGGATGTCACCTCACCTATTGATGAGCTTTGGGTCACCAATCTGTACTCCCCCTATTTATAATGATATAATTTTAGTTCCTTGATACCTGATACTCGATCCCTTCATCACCTCGTGGTCACGCAGGCTGGTGTGCTTCTTCAATGTGGGTTTTGTTGCTTCTTAGCTAGATGGCTGGCTGCTTGTTTATTCAAGCCTTTAAGACCCCAGACACTATATCTTTTCATAGCTGGACACCATCAGCTTTCTCACCACATTTGCTTATGCACACATTTGTCATCAGTGATCATATCAGGAAAGCGAGCACACACTGTTATGTTTTTTAGTTCTTAAACCCTGATAACTGATCCCTTTGACAACTCATGGTCTACACACTGGTGTGCTTCATCCAAGTGGGCTTTGTTGCTTCTGAGCTGGATGGCCGCTTGTTCACTCAAGCCTTTAAGACCTCAAATGCTACATCTTTTGATAGCCGGGCACCATCAGCTTTATTCACCACCATTTCTTATGCACACATTTGTCTTCCATGATCGGGTAGGGAAGGTGAGCATCATGGAATGTCAATTTAATGGAACAAAGTGTTCTTGCATTTAGGGAATACTTGAGTGGAGGTCCAATGCCCATCTGCTGTTCTACTACTAAGCCTATATGTATAAGTTTGTTGTTCTATTTCCCCCATTGTCACATATAGATATATCCACCTATGTATATACCTGTATTTAAACCTCTACAAATGCTCTTTACCCCCAATACTTTCCTCTTTTCCTTTTACTTCCCTCTTGTCCCACTATCATAAATCTGCCTCCATTGGGTTTCAATATTTTCTCTCTGTTTCATTACCCTTGATCAATCCCTACTGGACTTCTCTCATCCATCTTGTCTCTAATTTTGGATCATTTGATATACCCTTATCTCTCTGGTCTGGTCAACAGCATCTCTTTCCCTCCTCCTCCCCTTCTCCCATGACCTGCACCCCAGAACCATCGGTCACGTCGTTTTCGCCTCTAGACTGTTTATCCAGCCTATTTTATTTAGATAGACCTGCAAAGGTAACAATATGTACCCAAAAAAGGCTTCCTAAAATGAAGCAACCAATGAAAATAAAGCAATGATAACAACAAAAAAAACCCCAATGTCATATATATATATATATATATATAAAAACTATAAAACATGTAAATAATTCAAGGTCTGTTCATTGACCTCCAGGAGTGTCCCTTGGTTGAGTCTGATGGGGTGCCACTCCCTGGTCCCAAGGCTTATTGTGATCACTCCAACTGGATCTCCATGCTCTGTTGCACACCTCTAGTGTTTTTCCCTGGTGTGGCTGTGTCAGACAGGGTATATTCCTGACCCTTTTTTTCCACTGTTGACCCCAAAAGGCCTTGGATCAGCGATGGTTGCTGTGTTTCTTAGTCAGGCTGGTCATATGATCCTCTGTGCATCGGCTGTTCTGAGTGGGAGTATCATCCTGAAGGATTGGTGAACCAGGATGCACTCCATTCTCTCTTCCTCCCTCTTCATTTGTTCTCATGTGTTCTGGTCAGGTATCTTTCCCTCCCCAAGCTGCAGCTCCTGACCTCCAAGGCAAACTCCCCTGGTGGAGAGGTGGCTGCCCCTGTAGTTGGGATTAGGGTTATGTGCTCAGACTCCTTCATTGGTTCTCCACTTCATACCACCACACTGCATTCACATCCTGGATCACCAGGTTAAAGTTTAGTCCGACTTGCGCTGTGGAGATATAAACAATACACTCCCATTAGGAGGGTTAGTACTCCATTTCCTTTCTACACATTACCCTTTGCCCTAACTCCCCATTCCAGTTGGCTGCCATATGTAGCCCTGAAATTGGTCTGGCCCCTACTTGGGCCTCTCCCCAGGCATTTCTGAAGACAGTAGCAACCCAAGATACCCTTTTGCATTTTTTAAATTTATGATTACCTTTGCGGACTCATGTTGACCTGTCCTTTTGCGCTTGGCTAACTTCACTTAGCATAATTCCCTCCAGTTCTTCCCTTGCGGTGATGTGCTTCACGCGTACATCACTGCTTTTCAGCGATGCATAGTACTCCGCTGTATGTATGTACTACAGCTTTCTAATCCATTTGTCAGTTGATGGAAATTTGGGCTGTTTCCAAATCCTTGCAATTGTGAACTGTGCTGCGATGAACGTTGGAGCACACATGTCTGCTCATGGTTCATTGCTTGCCTCTTCTGGGTATATGCCCAGTAGGGGGATTGCAGGATCATATGGTAGCTCAATTTCCATCTGTTTTAGATGTCGCCAAATTGATTTCCAAAGTGGCTATACACACCTACAGGTCCACCAGCAGTGGATAAGTGTTCCTATCTCCCCACAGCCTCTCCAACACTTAACTGCTTTCTGATTTTTTGAATTGGGCTATCCTTGAAGGTGTTAGGTAGTATCTTGTTGTTTTGATTTGCAATGATCGGGAACATTTTCTCATATGTTTATTGCCCATTCTGATTTCTGCCTCTGTGAAACTTCTGTTCATGTCCTTTGCCCACGTCCTCAGTGGACAATTAGTTTTGCTCTTTTTCGAAGATATCAGGGTAATGTAGATTTTAGTAATTAGGCCTTAATCTGTTTTGTCATTACTAAAGATGTTTTCTTAGTCTGTGGGTTCTCTTATTACGCTTTTGGCGAATTCTTTCAATGAACATAGGTGTTTAATCTTAAGTATATCCCACCTGTCTATTTGTGTCTCCTCTGTCTCTGTGTCCTTCCCTATTTCTGATAGCCTATGTAATCCCTGTGCCAATGTTCTCAGGTTGGTCTCAATTTGCTCATTGATGGCCCTATTAGTTTGGGGTTTTCCTCAAGGTCTGTGATCCACCTTGAGTTTAGTCTAGTGCTTGGAATGAGGTAATGGTCTTGCTTCATTTTTCAACAAGTAAATAACCATTTTTTCCAGCACCACTTGTTGAAAAGGGCATCTGCTTCCTATTTGATATTTTTGGACCTTTATCAAAGATCAGTTGTTTGTATGCTGGTGTTTTTATTTCTGGGTTCTCAATTCTTTTCCATTGGTCTGAGTATCTATCATTATGCCAATACCATGCTGTTTTGACCACTGTGGCTGTATAGTATGTGCTAAATTCAGGTAAAGCAAGCCCTCCCATGGTGTCCTTCTTATTAAGGAGATCTCATCTAATTGTGTGTTTCTTCAATCTCCATATGAAGTTGGTAATATTTTTTTCCATTTCTTTGAAGAAAGATTAATTGAAGAAAGGGTAATTGTATAGGAATTGCATTAAACTTATACAGAGCCTTTGGTAGAACTGACATGTTTACTATATTGAGTCTTCCAATACACGAGCATAGGATATTCTTCCATTTGTTGAAGTCACTTTTGGTTTCTTGTGATAGTGTTTTATCGTTTTCATCATATAGATCTTTTGTTCTTTTAGTCAGATATATTCCCAGATATTTCAATTTGTGCGTGGCTATTGTGAAGGGTACCTCTTTTTTATCTCCTCTTCCGTGGTCTTATCTGATGTGTACAGCAGACCAATTGACTTCTGATTGTTGATCTTGTATCCTGCCACTCTGCCATACTTATTGCTTCCAGTAATCCCCTTGTAGAGCTTTTGGGGTTTTCCATATATGGAATCATATCATCTGCAAATAATGATAATTTTACCTCTTCCTTCCCCAGGTGTATACTTTCTATGTCTTTTCTTTGCCTTATGCTATTAGCTAAAACCTCCAATACAATATTGAATAAAAGTGGGGACAAGGGACATCCTTGTCTGGTCCCCTTTTTCAGTGGGATTGTGTTTGTCTTTTCTCCATTGACTATCACATTGGCTATTGGTTTTTCATATATAGCTTGTATTGTCTTGAGGAATTTTCCTTCTATTCCTGTCTTCTTGAGTGTCTTAAACAGGAATTGGTGTTGGATATTGTTGAATGCTTTTTCAGCATCTATGGATATAATCAGGTGATTCTTTTAATTTTTCCTGTCAATATGGCGAATGATACTAATGGTCTTTTGTATGTTGAATCACCCCTGAATCCCTGGTATGAACCCCACTTGGTCATGGTGAATTATTTGTTTTATATACTTTTGTATTCTATTGGCCAGTATTTTATTAAGGATTTTTGCACCAATGTTCATTAGGGATATTGGTCTGTAGTTCTCGATTCTTGTGGAATCCTTGCCTGGTTTTGGTATGAGAATTATACTAGCTTCATAGAAGGAGTTCAGGAATTTGTCATCTTTTTCTATGTTTTGAAAAAGTTTGTGTAGGATTGGTGTCAGCTCTTCTCTGAAAGCTTGGTAAAATTCTCCTGTAAAACCATTTGGTCCAGGTGACTTTTTTCTTGGTAATCCCTTGATAACCTTGTCTATTTCTTCTCTTGTTATGGGTCTGTTGAGGTTCTTGACATCCAATGAGGATAGTATAGGAAGAGACTGTTTTTCCAAGAATTTGTCTATGTCTTCCATGTTGTTGAATTCATTGGAGTACAGTTCTTTGTAGTACTGTGTAATTATCCTTTTAATTTCATTAGGGTCAGTTGTGATGTCCCCTCATTCTTGCTATTAAAATTTTTTTCCTCCTTTCTTTGGTGTCTGCCAGCGGTTTGTCAATTTTGTTAATCCTTTCAAAGAACCATCTTTTAGCTGCATAATTTTCCCATTGTTTTCTTATTTTCCCCTCTCCTGAATCTCAGCCCTAAGTTTTATTATTTCTTTTCTTTTCTTATTAGAGGGATTGTCCTGCTGACTCTGCACTAGTCGCGGTAACTTCTGTGCTAACATATGAGTTATGAGACACTCTTCCTTTTTCAGGTGAGCCTGTATTGCTCTGAAACTTCCTCTTAAGACTGCCTTTGCTGTTTCCCATAAGTTGTGGTATGTCGTGTTTTCATCCTCATTGGTTTGTAGAACATTTTTAATTTCATCTCTGATCTGGGCCAGTACGCGGAGGCTACCCACTCCTGAGTAGGGCACCGTGAGTATTGGGTGGAACCACCAGATCAGGTAGATCACGATGGAGGTGGACTGTGTGGGTCCTGGAGCAGCTTGGAATTAAGGCCAGCGCTGTTGGAACTGCCCTGGGCTGTGTGGAGCCCACGGCTGGCAGCAGGAGGATGCTTCAGATGGACCCCTAAAGCTCTCCAAAACACACCATCTGGAATTTAAACCAGCTTCTCCTCCCTTGGGCTACTCTGCACAGGGTGGGGCTTTCCCAGCTAGGTGTACCAGGAGTAGTTGCCCTAGGTTAAGGGAAGGGTGTCTGGTCTGTGAGCCAAACTGGAAAAGACCAGGATTTAACCACAAGAGACCTGATTTGCAGAAACAATGGGGGGATAGAGAAGAGCGAATAAAGAGCTCGGGCTGCAAGAGCTCATTCTCCGCCCTGCACTGGAGGTAAACCGTGGCTCCTTCAGTTGCGACCAAGCCGCGGGTCCCACCAGGCCGCAGATCTGACCAAACCATGGTTCCGACTAAGTCACAGTTCCAACTAAGCCACGGATCTGACTAAACTGCAGTTACGACCTAGCCACAGATCTAAGCTGCGGCTCCAACTAAGCCGCAGATCCGGCTAAGCCACGGATCCAGGAGAGCCGCGGTTCTGATCAGCTGAGCCGCGGTTCCGACTAAGTCACGGTTCCAATCTAGCCACGGATCCGACTAAGCCCCAGCTCAACCCCAAGTGATTTTATGATCAATCAAGTATCATCGATTCTCCTGACTCTATCTTGAAAGAGTTCAAACTATAACTTTCATCTTCATTTGGATAATCCAATTGACTAGCCTGAGTGGAAGACCTTTAACTGAAAAAACAAGGTAGCCTTTACTATTTGTTTAGCATAGATAATGGCAGTGGAAGAGGCACTTTTTATTCATCTCTCCAACCAACTTTATCAACGTCTTCCATGGGTGTGGTGCCATGCTGTTATCACATCCACCCAAGACAGCTTGGTTCCTGACCTCATGGAACCTTCAGTCTGATCTGAGAAATGAATGTTAACTGTGAAGTGGTCTAAGTTATACATGAAGCACTGGAGTGGGTTAGGTGCTATATTATGAAGTCTCCAACTGTTAATGCTAAAGTGTTACTCTACTACACTCAGAGTTTGCTTCAGAAATGAGGGAACTTAGACAAGTTCGTGGAAAAATGGTAATAAAAGATTATGGAGCAAAGTAGTTAAAGTCCCTTATTGTGAAGGGGCTGGGGCAGGGGGCAGATTCTGATGTTAGATGTGCTATGCATATGGTATATATGATCATTATGTCTTCTTGAGAAATTGCCCCTTTAATGAGTTTATGATTTGTCTGTTGGATCATATTTTGACATAAAATATGTATTTGCATGGTATCAACATGACCACCCTTGTTCTATATTGATTACCATTGGTGTGGGTTTTTCCCTTTCATTTTGTTTGTATCTTTTAAATGGGGACACATGGGTAAATCAAAACCTACTGCTACTAGGGTTCCAATCAGATAGGCAGGAGTTTATTCCAAACAAAACTTGCTTATATAAGCCTCTGTAATCAGTAGATGATTGCAGGCAAGTTCTTTCAGTAATTTACTTATCTTAGTTTCACAAAGGTATCTTCAAAAAATGGAGGCAAATCCAAACTGTGGCTTCCGCAGAGAACTTCTGAGCTCATCCCATTCATGGTAGAGAGGCCAGCTTAGAAGGTCGTGGCAACTGCATTATTTAATTATTTTGGGGGGAGGCAAGGGGATAGCGAAAAAGGCTACCTTGATCGGTTTTCAGAAATGATGTGGCATTACTATGGAGTAATATTAGGAAAGGGTTTTCAGAAAAATTTAAAACTGCATTTGTGAGAAAAAGATTAGAAAATGTATGCCAAGGAGGGCTTTGTTGGTTTGTTTCATCGTGGCTGTAGTAGTCAGATAATTGTATGTCAACTAGACACACATGAGTAGGCATGGAGTTGTTGGGCAGTCAAGTCACAGCTTGTTGAAACCTCCTTAGGGCTGTGGCCTTTTGTGTAAGATGGAGGAACGTTGAGCACTGCTCCCCTCTCTGTCCTACCTCTTTTCCTCCTTCTGGAACTTGTATTGCCTTCTGGAACTCTACCACTTGTGGCCACCCAACCATAAGAACTGCTAATGCTCTTCATGTTCCCATGGACCTTGGATACATATGATTCTACGCCCACCAGCCTGTGATCTTCCTGAATTCCATACTGTCCCGGCCAGCGGGTCCGTAATTCACAAGTCCTGGAAGGAGGATCAGGAATTTGGGAGATAGGAAACGCGAGAAATGGAGACAAGACAGGATTCTGATCAAGTCTCATTTATTAGGGAGAAATAAACCAATTTTATAGGGTAAGCAAGCCTAGGCAACAAGCCGAGGCATGAAACATAGTTATCTTCAAAGTTAATAAGCGAAGGTCAGCACACCTACAAGTCAGAGGATAATCACAAATGCTCTATTCACTACCTATATCATCTTGTCAAGCCTCGAAGGCCAGGGCCGTCCCTACAACCACCCTCCAAAGGAGGCCAGCTCTCCACAACTCAAGGTCTATGCAAAAGTTACAAAAGTAACAGACCACAAATCTCAGGCAATAGACCGTGACAGAGTTCAGGCTCCGTGACTATAGCCAGGCCAAGCATGTCCGGGCTGGATGGCTCCGGACACCATACAACTTTTCTGAATTGTCATCTATAGCTACATGAGTCTGAAGACAGACTTAAGGACATGCATTGGACTTACGGACTTCAGTTGCACTGAGCTTGGTTACTTTCTTGATATATAATTGCTTCCTATTATAAATTTCTTTCATATATACTGATGAGTGTCACTGGATTTATTTCTCTAGATAACTCTGCTTAACACAATGGCAGTGTATCTCCTCATTCTTCAGGAATAAAGGCTAGGGATATGGAAACACTGCCATCAGAACTATATACACCCAGGTTGGAAGAACTATATACACCCAGGTGAAGAAGCATTAACTGCACTTTTTGATAGTTTTGTTTAATGAAAGTTTCTATAATTTGTACCAATATTTTCAACTTACCTTCATATATATTAGGTCAAAAGGGGCCTATGGGTTTTTATGAGAGATATGTTCTGAGCATAAATAATAGTTAGAAGGGAAAACAGCAGACTAGAAAATCACATAAGGCAATGTCTATGGAGAGATCTACAGATGATATGGAGCCTGTCATGAGAAAACTAGAAGTTCAAGTATGCATTGATAGCCAAGGAAAGAGCATTGCTGTTCAAGGAAAGAGCATATGTTAAGGTCTGGAGATGAAAAAGAACTGAACGATGGTTATTGTGACCAATGGCATTTAGTGAGCAAGGGAGAAAGTGGCCAAGAATAATGAGACTGCAATTAGTTGGAGACATTACTTTCATGAAACTTGAACCATGACTGACTCTCTTTCAATGAGATAACATTGAAGCGTTTTAGGCACAAGGGCTAACATGAATGGAATTACACCTTTTCAAGGCTATTCTAGCTTTTCAAGGTTATTGTCCTTGCTTGCATAGATTGGAGTGGGTCAAAGATGGATATGAGGGCAGTACTTAGGAAAATAAGAGATGATCATGGCTCAATCCAGAGGAACATGGTATGGGGAAAAATGAATTGACTCAAATAAAGATTTTCAGGCTGAATCAAGGAGTCCTGGTTACAGTCTAGAAACTTGGCCTGAAAGGGAGGGAGATTGTGGGATATGGAGCTTGTTGCTCTGCTGTTTTGGGCAAGAAATGCAGGAGGCAACCATTCTGTTGCAGTTTCACAACTACATTCCTCAGCCATCTTCTCAGAAATTGTGCATTACTCTTTGATTTGCTTTTTCCGTGACAGTTCAGTCATGGAGAACACTGTGTGATTATGGTTAACTTTTCTAAAGTTACCTGTAACATCTCACTGCTATTGAGTCAGTGCTGACACATGCTACCCACTGTGGCTTTCTGAGACTGGAACTGGCCACTGGAGTGGGAAGCCCAATCTTTCTCTCATGGAGCTGCAGGTCGTTTCTGGCTACCCACCATTCTATCTCAGCCCCACTCATCACTGCTCTACCACCAGAGAACCAGTAATCTCCTCCAGTTTCCCTTTCACGGTCAGGTTGTTTATCTTAATATTTCTTTCTTTTTCATTTGGAGAAACGTTTTATGTGGCAGGTAATGCATTTTGTTTTCAAGGCTATTAAAATTTTAGAATCTACTTTAAAAAGTGGACAACTGTTCATAAGTGGAGGTGATTCTTGGTCCTCAAGCACAAGTGGCTCTGGGTCTGGAGACAATTTTGTTATCACATGGGGGCATTATTAGTATTAGCATCATGCGGCTAGAGGAGCAAGGGTGCTCTTAAGCATCTTTCCATGCAAAAAATAGCCATCCCAACAACAGTTACTTGGTCAAAGGTCAACATTACTGTTGTTGCGAAAACTTCAACTAAAAGATTTTACCAAATACATGTGGTTCTGTATTAGTTACAGACAGTTTAACCGACTTCTGTGATTATAGTCTGTGGTGGACAGGATAAGAATTGCCAGACCCCCAAATGAAACTTACTGCCATTGAGGGAATTTTAATTCATAATGATCTTAAAGGACAGACTAGAACTGCCCTTGGGGATTTCCTAGACTGTAATGCTTACAGGAGTAGAAATTCTCATCGTTCTCCCTTGGAAAAATTATTGGTTTGGAATGGAATTGCAGATCTTGCATTGATCATCCTAACATATAACCCATTATGCCAACAGGACTCCTAGATAAAAATTATAGAGGGACCCCAAATACTTTCAAATCTTCAGAAACTTACATTTCCACAGAGCATTGTTTTATAGCATTGACTATATAAATAAAAATATTACCTGGGGAAATGAGTGGAGAGCTGCTGTTGTAGCTGTTCACAACAATTGAAATATACAATTAATCATTCAAATTTCCAATTTGGATTGTGCGGTTACAAACCTAATGCTAGTATCTTCCATCTAACAGTTTTGTCAAGGTTCCCCTAAATTAGCCTTACTGTGCCCATACAGATAGATACTGCTTCATGAAAACTACTTTTCAGAGCATTATCCAACAGAGCATGTGAATGGAAGGTGCATGGGGGGTGGGGGGGTGGAACATGGATTGAGAGCTCCAATAATCAAAAAGATGCAAACTCAGGTAATTTCTGCATAACAAATTCACCTAAACTTTTAGAGAAAAAAGAAAACATGCAGGCATCAGAGGAGGAAGTTGGAGGCAAACTTTGCTTTCCATACCTACAAAATTCACTTCTGTTTCCTTTGGAAATTGAGGCTGTGAGAAGGCTTGGAAAAGTACAAGCATGTTCAGATGTACCCACTCTTCCCTTCTCATGGGGAAGTTTTGAGGAAGGGTTGGCCTGGTTATTTTCAGTCTTCTTGCTATTAGGCAGAAAGAAGTTAAAAAGTGATGAAAGCAAAGAGAAACCTCCTCTTGCCTTAGTGCCCCTACAGATAGGAAATCCCCAAAATAAGCGGGGCGGGTACATGGGAGGGCAAAAATGATGGTGGCAGAACCAACCAGGCTGTGCCAATCTACTTGGCAACAATCCACACAGACATCTACAGACCTGTGAAATTAGTGCAGCCGAAGTTAGGCATGACCTTTATACAATTGGGCAACTTAAAAAAGAGGTTTGTTTGTTTGTTTGTTTTTCATTAAAATAAATACTCTTGAAAGGGTGGAATGTTCTTTACAGGCCTTGTTTAGCCTTCATTTTTTCCCTCAGAGGTAGAAGAAGGAGAAAGGATGTTGACTGATAAGCACCAACTTGAACAGTCTGCTGTGTGCACGTCTTTTCATGAGAATGGCCTGGGGCTGGTGGATAACCCAGATGGGCTGAAAACTAGCAGCAGCTTTGCGTCCCTCACTGGGATGCTGAGAACTGCTCATTGTTTTCCCTCAGTTTTTGTGTTAGAGGCATCTGATGTCATTGCCACTAGGAATCTAAGAGTAGAGTATATCTGATTTGGAGATAAGCGCTCACACCAGAGTGTGCCATTAGCACAGAAACTTTGAGAACATTCACTTGCAGGTTCACAGTAGAAAGTAACAAGCAGTTTCATGAATTCTTCCTGACCACAGAGACTTATGAACAGTTTATCTTTCAGAAGACCCCCTCCCTACTGGTATCTTTGTTTTCTGGCTTTCGAATCGGACTAACGGGAAAACAGGTTTTAGGAAATATCCCTTCTGTATTTGAATTCTGCAGTTAGAGTGGGCAAAGAAGAAACCGTTTTTGTGCTCCAGTGGATATTTACAGGTGGATGATATTTTTCTTGTTCAGGGGCTGAATATACCCCAGTGTGCTGTTTAGAAAATCAATCACAGATACATTTACATAGTTAGTACAAGCACAGGCAATCCACATAGGGGCACACTTCAGGGCTGGGATAAAAAAAAATTAATAATACAACTCCTGCCAACAACACTTTGCACCCAATCTGCTCTTTCTTCTTTCTCTTTACCAAGGAGAACTGTTTACAGTGAATGGTTTTCCCACTGCATTGTATTAATTGGAATCAGAAGTCATTATTAGAGCCAAGCCATGGAGCAAGATTGCTTAATTAGGAGGCTGTTCTCAGAATTGAAGACATAGGCATTAGTGAAAACTCAATATAGTGTTACAAAGTGAAAATTTAACCTATTAATTTATATCTATTCAACACTCATGAGACATTTATTAAGTACAGACATAATTCTGCAACTATTTAGGTGATGTTGATGTAAAAATAAGTGAGGAAGGGGCTGAGCCCCGGTGGCGTTGTGGTTGTGCGCGGGACTGCGGCCCACTGGGACAGAGGTTCAATTCCAGCAGTGGGGCTCGGCCTCCTACTCCCACCACCGAAGAGCAGTGATGCTCCCCCCCCCCCCAAAAAAAAATAAGTGAGGAGGAGAGAAAGAGGAGCTTTTAGATCATAAGGCAATAAATTGTTGAGATTTAATGTCAGTGCATTTATTTAAGGTTTGGAGGTTGCTAATTGAACTTGTGTTGAATGTTTCTACAACAGTAAAGGGTTATGATCTCAGAATCTCACAGAGGCAAGTCCACCCTGTCCTCTAGGCTTGCTAGGAATCGGCAATGACTTAATGACAATACGTTTGGTTTTCTTTAAGATAAAAATAGTCATGTATAACTATTTATCTCTTAGTTCTCTCACTCTCTTTAATGTGGTTGAAATATGTACAACCTAATCAATCTCTTTTTGAGAACGAAGATTAAGAAAGTATGCAAAATTAAATCTATAGTTGCAATAAAAAGGAACTACAATACTAAAATGAGTTCGGGCAAAATAGCAGAATCCATGAGCGGGTATCATCTCTGCAGATGGCTGTTGGAAATGGGAAGTGGTAGTAATGGAAAGACATGTTCAGGATAAAGTGGTGCTTATTTAGTTTTTCAACAAATTAGCACTTGTGTTTGTTATGTGCTAGTTTCTACTTATGAACCTTATAATACAGCCAAAGAGGGTACTGGCTACAAATGAGTATGTAAAACATATGGAATGCTTGGTAACATAAAATAAATCAAGGAGAGCAATAAGGATTTTACTTATGTGAAGTTGCCATTCTTATGTAAACCTAGAGGATAATTTAACTACAGGCATCGTTAGACTGGAAAATGGAACAACATGTGGCCTTCCACGCTGTGCTTCATTTCTCCTGTTACTGTTGGATATCTCACTATTTTAATAACCCAGACCTAAAAACCAATTAATTGTCAACAAGTAATGCTGATTCAGAGCCCTGGAGGCCTCTCGGTTATGAATTAGGCTGCTTGGAACCACCTGCAGGAGAAAGACAGGATGCTCTACTTTTAGAAAGAGTTCGTGTCAGAAACTAACAGGGGCAGTTCTACCCTGTCTTGGAGGGTTTCTTCGAGCCACCAAGTGAGCCCAGATGGCACAGTGATGACAAATTGGGCTGTGATCCTCAAAGCCTGCCGTTGGGAACCACCAACCACCGCTCGTGAGCGAAAACAAGGCTTACAGTCTTGAAAACTCAGAGGCAGTTCTTGTAAGCTGTTACGAGTTGACATAGACTCAGTGACAGTGAGTTTGATTTGGCTTATTAACTCGCAAGACTTTATGCTCCAAAGTAGCCAAAACATCAAATAAAGCTTGTTTCATAGAAGTTTCAACAAGCTCTCAACATAAGCCTTACTGACTGATTGACTCAGGGTTGGGGGGTGGGGGTGTCATACTCCCAACACAAACCAATTGTTATGACTGATAGACACAGTAGCATATTTTTAGGACCAAATGATCCATCCAGTTTTTGTTTTGTTTTGTTTTGTTTGCATCCAGTTTTTAGAGCAGGAAAACAAGAAAAAAAAATTCTGATAACAAATAGAAAAAAAATTAAATTAAATTAAAAAATAGTACCAGTATACTAATGTATTTATAAAAACAAAGCAAAATATGGTAATATTTAAAATGTAAACTCAACAGGGGTGTTAAGAACCATCATTACTTTCTTAAACAACTGAGAGGAGGCTTGCGCTGTACCCATCATGTGACCTGACATTGAGATTCCAGGAGGAGGGACTGCCCCCAAACAGAACAATCCACAGCCTGCAAATTGTAACAGACAGTAAGTGGGCACAAGGGATTATGGTCTGGGGTAATATATCTTTAGACCATAAGACTCACCCTCACTTTCCCCTCTCTTTAGGGGGAGGGGAAAGTGTGTTTTATGGTCCAACAAATAAGGTAAGCCAATAGGCTAGGTCTGGGTCATGTGATCATTTCAGGCACCATGAGGTAAAGTAGTCCTCTTCCCCCCTGCCCCCCCCACACCCAGAAAACACAAATGCTGGAAAAATGGGAAGGCTGTTCATTAGAGCAAATGAGGATTCTTTCCTTCGAGGAAGAAGAAATGCATGTTTTGAAGGCCAAAAGAGAAAAAGGCTACTGCAATTAGTCCTTGCTTACTAAAGCTTCCCCATTAAAAAAGACTTGCAGTAAGTTACAGTATTGGCACTCTTTACGCCACTATTAGCCCTTGATTGTGGCAAGAACTGCGTGAAAGAGCAAATGCATACATGAATGAGTTGGATACATGATTATGCCTGCCTTGGATACAGACTAGTTTCTATCATTTGGTAGCACAATACACTTGTAAGGCACTAGTGTATATTTCACTGCCTTATAAAGTGAAAACCTACCCCCCCCCCAAAAAAAAGCCAAATTAGTTGTAGTATATTTGAGTGCTGTTAGAAACCTAATTTAATTATTATTCTTTGAGTCAACTATGATTTTCTCCTTTCTTCTAATTTTCTGATTTTCCTTTCTCTGGTTTTCCTACATTCTCTGAACATCTTTTTTAAAAAAAAAGATAGAGGATTCACTTCTTTAAAAGAGAAATCTATATTCGTTGTACAGTTCTTTATAGTCTGAGACATTCACTTGAGGATTTACAATTTATAATGTTTATGTACTGTTAGTAAAGTATATTAACTGGTTAAGATCTTAGATAAAAAGATAAGAAATGTATTGATTTTTAAAAGTTCATTCTGAAATTCAAAAATTATCCTAAGTGGTTAAATGGCGGTTACTAAAAGCCTGGGAAGAAACACTTCCTTTATTCCCAATAACAAACCACAAGTTGGTGTTCCTTAATTTGTTGGCTTTATCAAGTACTAGGAACGTGATACTGCTTATAAGCAAATTCACAGATGGGGATCCTAGGGAGAGTGGTTTAGGGTGTGTCCAGAATTATATAATCTTTTAAGCAAGAGGTGATTAAATATTTGTCCTAAGGAAAGAGCTGCAGAAGCATTTCATTCACAATGATACTTGGATATGCAATTATTGTACTTTGGCCCCAAATGGGCCCTACTCTAACTCATTCTTATGTACTGTTCTCACAGGAGAATGACAAAATGAAGTTCTTTTTTAAAACTGATATAAAAATATACATCTCAAAAAACATATGCTAGATTCACAGTTTCTGTATGTAGAGCCCAATGACATTGAATCCTTTATGATCCTTTATAATATGTAGCCTTTAGGTTCTCTGAAGCATTTCTTCACTATTGCCATAAACTCTATTACCATCAACAAAAACCCACTCTTCATTATGAATTCTGATTTAGTAATGATTTTGATTCCTATCAATCCATCAAGAGCAGCCTAAGGTTTCCTAAACTGGGAACCATTAAAGAAGCAGACTGCCACTTATTTTTTCAGTGGAGTGAGTTTGAACTGCCAAGAATTGTGTGAACAGCTTGTGTTGAAACACTACCCCTAGGGCTTCCTACATTTTTCACATGAGAAATAATTTTTTCTTTTAATGGTATCACATTGCCTTGACCCAGTGGTTATATGTAGACAAGAATCATCTGGGGGACTTGTAAATCAAATAGCTAAACCCATCTTCACAATTGCTCACTCCATGGGTCTGGGTGAGGCAGCAGTTTGAATTTCTATTCGATTCAATGATGCTGATGAAGGGGACTATACTTTCAGAACTGTTGCTGAGACCCCAAAAGTGTAAAAGATTACAATTGTGTTGTGTTATAAAAGAAGGGTTTGATTTTGAATAAGTACTGAATTCCATCCCAGTTCATTCAGTTATGGATAATTATACCTAATTAATTTCACTCATGAGCTTTTAGTTTTCTGAATTGTTCATGTAATCTCTGAGGAAATTTGTAGGGATTGGATTGTATCCCTTCAAGAGATATAATGAAGTCTGAATTCTCGTACAGTCTTCCAAAGTACCCTTGCTTGGAAGTAGGATCTTTGAAAATGTTACACTTAGCATGGGGTCTAATGGAATATCAAAACTACCGAGTCACGATACTGTTGTCTGGTGCCATTGAGTCAGTTTAAACTGATAGCAACCTTTGTAGAACAAAAGGAGACCCCGCCTAATCCTAATGAAGGCCACCCTCACAATTATTCTAAAGTGTTAATCCATTGTGGCAGCCACTGGGTCAATCAATTTTGTTGTGCACCTTCCCTTTTTAAAATGGATTTTGCTGTCTCTCTACCAAGAATGATGACCTTTTCCAGGGACTGTTCCATCCTGATAACATGTTCGAAGAATGTAAGTATGGCATCCTTGTCCCTAAATCGCAATCTGGTCGTATTCGTCTAAGACAGGTTTCTTTGTACTATTGGAAGTTCATGGTACTTTTAATCTTCACAAGTACCATAATTCAAACAAATCAATTCTCCTCCAGTCTTCCTTATTCAATGCTCGCCATTCCTGTGAGGCAATTTAAATACTATGGCTTGGGTGAGGACCATCTTAGTCCTAGGTGTAACATTTGTGCTCTTTTTCAAAACTTTAAAGCAGTCTTGTGCAGCAGCTTTACCCACTGTAATGCATCCTTTTATCTCTTGACTGTGGCTTTCATTCACCTTGATTTGGGAATGAAGTGAGACCAATGCCTTGACAGCGTTAACCCGTTCTCTGTTTATCATGGGGCTGACTGTTGTTCCAGCTGTGCGATTTAAGTGTTAGTTTCAGTGAGTTGTGACTCATCGAGGCTGAAGCCTTTGATTTCATCAGCAAGGGCTTCAAGTTCTCCTGATTTCCAGAGAGCAATATTCAGGTCGATATCGTGGTCCTGAAACAAAAGCATGGGAGGAGCCCTGGTGACAGAGTGGTTATGCTTTGGGCTGCCATAGTGCTAGGCCAGCAGTTCCAACCCACCTGCAGCTTTTTGAGAGAAAGATGGAGCTTGTACAACTGTAAAAGTTCGAGTTTCAGAAACTGCCAGGGCCTGTTCTATCCTGTCCGATGAGGGGCACTATGAGGTGGCATCCACTCACGGGCAGTGAGCTTTAGAGAAATCAAGATAGAAGGAGCCCAGGTGGTGTAGTGTGCAAAGGGTCAGGACGGTAACTGCAAGACCAATAATTCAAAACCTCCAGTGTCTTTGAGGAAGAAAGCCAAGGCTTTCTAATGCTGTGAAAATTTATAGTGTTAGAACACATAGGGGCTGCTCTTCTCAGTCCTTGGGTCACTGAGTTAGTCACAGTGATTCAGCTTAGTTTTTGAAACTGATTTCTTAAAAAGCTCAATTCGGTGGGTTTCATTGTGACCCATCATGACTTTATAGGGTAGAGTAGGGTTTCAAAGGATTTTAAATCTTTGTGGGAGCAGATGTCCTGGTTTTTCTCCTGAAAAGCAGCTGGCAGGTTGAAACTGCTGGTCTTTTGATGAACACACCAATATTTAATCCACTGCACCACCAGCGCGTCTTTCAATATCATCATTGAAAATTAAACAGAGGTGAATGCAATGTGAAGACACAGATGCAGTGCAAGCAGAGCCCTATCAACCTTGGAGCAGAGATTAGATGTGTGCTGCCACACACTAAGGAATTACTAGGTTTCCAGACTGTGGGAAAGACCAGAAAAGATCTTCCTCCAAGACTTCAGAGAGAGCATGGTCCTGCCCAGGCCCTGAACCTGGATTTCTAGCCTCCAGAATACACTATGTCTAGACCAGAGTAGACTAATGAATTTATGGTTCTGTAAGTCACCTAATTTGTGGTACTCTATTGTGACAGTCCTGGGTTGCCTCTGTCATCATTTTGTGAGACCTAAAGTCAAGAAAGGATGTGAAATGCTTTGGAGAATTACGGTTCTACACAGAAGAAAGATGGTGGGAAGGAAATAATTAAGAGAGTACTTAGATTGCTAAGACAGGACTGAACATCTGTCTTTTGAGGTGCTGGTCAAAATAAAACTGGTTAGGCATAGAATAGCGCCTGTTCATTTATTGAACAAAATATTATCTTGGAGATGCATACTTTTATCACCTGAGTCAATGAATAAACCTAGGGTGACTATTATCATTTTCAATTATTTACCTACTCAGAGTTGGTACTGCTGCTTAATACCATGAACTTTTAGGATATTTAAAAATTCAATTGTTTGTCAAGCATTTCAGGAATTTCGGGAACAAGTCCCTTAAGTCAATTTCAAGTGTCTACAGATTTCAGAATTCAAAGTTTTTTCTATAATAACGGGTTTTTGATAAGTGCCGACACAGTTTATAGAAGCACAGACATCTTCCCAGGTAAATGTAATGCTGCCTGTACTGCTATCCTGACACTGTGGGTTTCTGAGACTCTACATGCTATGGGAGTGGAAAGCCTCATCTTTCTCCCTCAGTGAAGCTGGTTGGGTTTTTTTGAACTACTAAGCTTTCAAGTTAATAACCCATTGTGTATTCCACAATATCACCAAAGAACTACATTGGGTAAATCTGCTGCATAAAACCTTTGTAAAATGTTGAAAAGCAGGAAGGTTACATTGAGGACGAAAGTACAGCCCCCTAAGCCAGATTATTTTCAATTGCTCCATATGTGTGTGAAAGTTAGATATTGACCAAGGAAGACCATAGAAAAAGCTCTTCATGTGAACTAGGGTGCTGGCAAAACATCTTGAAAGTGGCCTAGAGAGATCCAACAGTGTACAATATGACAAAATAATAATAATTTACAAATTATCAAGGGTTGATGAGGGATACAAAAATAAGGAGCTAATACCAAGGTCTCAAGTAGAAAGCAAATGTTTTGAAAATGATGATGGCAACAAATGTACAAATGTGCTTGGCATACAATGGATGGATGTATGGATTGTGATGAGGTATATAAGCCGCAATAAAATGATTTTTAAAGTGCCCTGACTACCCCCACCCCTAAAAAATCTGTCTTGGAAGATGTACAACCAGAATACTCCAGGATGATGACACTTTGTCTTACACACTTTGGGCATGTTTTCATGATAGACCAGACCCTGCAGAAAGATGTCGAGCTTGGTAAAGAAGCCAGGAAGTGACAAAACTGAAGACCTTCAACAAAATGGATCGATACAATAGCCACGTTGATGGGCTCAAACATATCAATTTTAAGGATGGCCCAGGACCAGGCATTCTTTCCTTCTGTTGAACACCAGGATGCTGAGTCTGAACCATGTTGGAGGCACTTAACAAAATCCACATGAAGCTAAACAGAGGAAAGTCAGCAGTGTGAAAACATCAGTCATGTAGAGGGAGGAAAAAGAGGCATTTTTCTCCCATAAAGAGTAGCAATTCTAGAAATTCACGAAGGTAGTTCTGCTGTGCCGTACAGGAGCATTATGAGTTGGCCCCAGCTCATTAGTGGGGATTTGTTTTTGTGCTTTATGCTGCTTCGGAAAGTAGCCTTGATGGTTATGTGTTGAGCTGCTAACAGTGGTGTCAGTGGTTCCGAACCATCAGCTACTACAAGGGAGGAAGATGAGGCTTTCTAATCCTGCAAAGGTTCACAGTCTCAGAAACCCACAAGGACAGTTCTAGTCTGTCCTACAGGGTCACTGTGAGAGAATAATTCAACGGCAGTGAAATGGAGCATGATTTTTCTGTAGGAATTCACAAAGGTAGTGCTGCTGTGCCCTATAGGAATGTTATATATGCCCTATATATTCACATTGTCCCTCACTCTGGCAACACGAGTTAGACTTTGATGCAGCAGTGGAAAGAAGTGGAAAATGAAGATGAGGAATATACAACCCCATGGTTTATGGAAAATGTTTATTTCAACAAATATTTACTGAGTGTTCTTTTTAAAGTGAAGCAGTATTAGTATTTGGTTTCAGGAATTTCCCCACTTTTATGGGTAGACTGTCACATGGAATTATATATAATGAAGTGCTGATTCCTATGGTCATTAGTTAGAAAGACAGACAATCGGAGGCAAGAGCAATTTGAGAAGGGTTGGTTTTCAGAAAAGATCTTTCCGAAGTTGAGCCTTGAATACTGGGGACAAAACATAGGATTTTATTAGCAATAGAGTAACAGTTGACAGTGCTTGGCTTTGTGCTGTGAGACGTATAATATGAAAACCCAGCCCATTGCTGTCTAGCCAATCCTGACTCATGACATTATGATTTTTTAAATTAAAGCTCACAACTATCCTAGGAGATGAGTACTCTTATTTTATAGACGAGGGCACTGAGGCAGAGGTTAAAAAACTGTCCCCAGCAATATGTCTTCAATGAAGGATTTGGACCTAGGAAAGCCATGCCATGCTCTTAATTCCTGTGCTGAATGAGGCAGGTCTGCCACGGTTGTACATGGTTCCACATCAGTTAGCCTTGCTGTGGATTAGTGTCCATTCAATGGCAGTGGGATTTAAGGGACTTAATTTTTAGTAAGCTGGAGGGTTGGACAGCTAAACACAAAGTCAGAAGTTTGACATCACCAGCTGCTTTGTACGACCAATGAAAAACTTTCTACTCCTATAAATCTTTACAGATTCAGAACCCCATAGGGACCATTCTAGTCTGTACCTCAGTGTTGCTATGAGTCTCAGTCAACATGTGGGCAGTGTTTGGTTTGTTTTTTGATGTGCCCAAGAATCTTTCACTTAGAAAAGTATAAAAATGGGTGGGAAATCTTGGGTCCAGTGTTATTTTACCACTTACCTACCACTTAGACTTTTCAAAAATCCCTGATGGCATAGGGTCATTGGCCAATCATCAATGTGAGCCTATCACTTGCTTCAAGAGAGAAAGAAGAGGCAAAAAGCCCCCATGAAGACCTACAACTTGACTGGAATCCAGAAGACAGACAGTAACAAGTGTCAATTAGGATATAAAGAAATTAAAATCCTCACATGCTGAAAAAGATTGTCCGCAAAAGAATGGAGTCATTGTTGAATAGAGGCTGGCATTTTATCAAATGGTTAACCACAAAATTTCCATAAGACTCAGCAATTTATTCCTATTATCTACACAAGAAAAATGTAAATGTCTTTCAACATAGAAAAACACTATGTACATGTACACACACAAGATGTATAACCTTGGAACCCATGTCCTATACTGTTTCTCTGAGTAAAGATTTTCTCCAACCCAGAGGATTTTAGGTGTGCTTTTCAAGCCTTGGTTTTCTCAAGGATAGTATAGGAATTTTTATTGCCTTCCAAAATACAGTCTTTATAAGAAGTAGATGAAGCACTGTACATACTTCCTGGTACCTTGGAACCCATGTCCTATACTGTTTCTCTGAGTAAAGATTTTCTCCAACCCAGAGGATTTTAGGTGTGCTTTTCAAGCCTTGGTTTTCTCAAGGATAGTATAGGAATTTTTATTGCCTTCCAAAATACAGTCTTTATAAGAAGTAGATGAAGCACTGTACATACTTCCTGGTACATATTTTCATAGGCAATGAATGTTGGTGGTTGTGAAAAAGTATGAAATGTTAGATTTTACATAAAGCAGCATCACATTTTACAGAAATGAAATTATTCATTACCTTTGATAAATATACCCCTTTTTTAATATGCATGATCCTCCTCTATCTTTTTAATGAAAAGGTTCTTGAGATGAACAAAGAATATATAAAAGAGGTTAAATAAAAATCTGTCTGGAATGATTTCTCCAAGCAGTGCTCATATTTGGTTCTGTCCACTTATTTAGAACATGGGCCAATAAAGTTTTGTATAAAGAGTCAGACAGCAAATTGTTTAAATTTTCAAGATCTGATTACAATTATTCAATGTAGTATCATTGACAAAAATAGCCATAAATGTGCTATTTTTTAAATGTGCATGTTTGTGTTTTGATTTTGTTAAAAACTAAAACAATAAGTAAACAGAAGGATATATTTGACCCACAAAGCTTACTTTGTCAACCTTGATTTAGAATAATAAGCTTTTTAGCCATCATAGGGCAATCATAACAGATTGGCATTGGTGCAAAGAATAATGGATTAGAACTGAGAACTTTGATACAACCAAGCATGTACAAACATTGATCTTTGATAAAACACATTAAGCAGGGAAGAGAGAACCTTTTCAATTAATGGTGTTAGAAACTTTGGATCTCCATTGATGAAAGAATGAAAGGGGACCCATCTCATATACCAGGTACCAAAAGAAACTCAAAATGGACCGAAAGCCTAGATATAAACCATAGAACTACCAGTGGGAAAAAAAAGGAACAAATTAAAGGCCCTAAAACAAGGCACCAATGCACCCCCAAATATAATGATAAATAACCACACTATAGAAGACGAAATAGAGGACTGAGCCCTTCCAGATATATGGCATATACATTAACAGACTTCATCAAAAGAGTCCACAAAATGGGAAAATATTATTTTGCAATGATATATCAGATGAAGAACTGATTTCAAAAGTTTATAGAACACTGTTAGGGCTTAATAAGAGAAAACAAATAGCCCAATAAAAATGGATATTGGACCTGAATAGACAACTTACTAAACACAGTATCCCAGTGCCAACAACAACAGGAAGAAATGTTCACATTCATTAGCCTTAAGAGAAATATGAATAAAACCAGCAATGAGATACTACCTCACAGCAACACTTTTCGCAAAATTGAAAAGCAGAATACACAACAGAAAATAATAAATGTGAATTGCATGTGGAAAGTTTGGAACCCTCATACATTGCTGGTGACATTTCAGAATGACACAATCACTATGGAAATCAGTATGACACTTCGTTAAACAAACAAAAATACAAATACATTATGATTTTGCAATCTCTCTACTTGGAATATACCCTAAAGAAATAAAGAACAAAATATGAACAAACATATGCACACCCATGTTTATTGCAGAAATTTCTATAATAAGAAAAAGACATAAAGAATAAAACATCCTGTCTGTGGAGTAATAGATAAAAAGGTATGGACACACAGTACAAAATATGCATCCTTAAAAATAATGATGAGTCTAGTAAAAATTAACAGATTTCGAGTACATTACACACATCAAAGTATTTTATGACACCAAGAGGTAAAAAATATTTTTTGAACCATGTTGGAAACTGTAAAGATTATACTAGGACAGGAGTAGAGTGAGGGGGAGACGGAAGGACCTGGAAGGCAGGAGAGAGAGAGGGTGGGAAAAGGAGGAAAATAGAACAGCAAAAAGAACCAAATATGTGGGGAGCATAATGGGATATTTCCCATGTTTTGTTGACATGGACTGTGCAATTATATATAATATGATACAGTCCACACACACAAAAGATAAAAATAATAAAAAATAAAAATAATAAATAAAATTTAAGTTTAAAGAAAGAGAGAAAGGTCACAACCTTAAAAACCCTCCCAATTCCTTCCTCACCAGACCTAAATGCTGACCTGAGTGGCTATTACAAAAAGAAAAAAAAAAAAGGAGAAACATTCAAAGTGAAACTGAATTCTTGGACAGACACACTAATTTTAAACAAACCATGAAGAATAAGAGTACATTTTCCTTTAAAATTCACTTGAAGTTAACTTGTTAACTATGAAGTCATTCATTGATTTTTTTTTCCATCGATTATTAGAAATTGTTATTCCAAGGACCCACTAGATGGCTCCTGGTTGTATACTGGTTATGTTTGGGCTGGTAATCAAAGCGGTTTGAGACCACCAGTTGCTCTGAAGGAGAAATACGAGGCTTTGTGCTCCAGTGAAGCGTTACAGTCTTAGAAACTCACAGCGGTAATGCTTCCCTGTTTTATAGAATTTCCATGAGTCACCACTGCCTTGATGACAATGAGGAGGTAGCACAGTTGGTTAAGCATTTGAATTGCTAACTGCGAGGTCAGAGGTTGGGCCCATTGCTCTTATCTAGAAGAAAGATGAGGCTGCCTGTTTCCATAAAGATCTATAATCTCAAAAGTCCTATGAAACAGTTCTACTCTCTCCTATAGGGTCTCTATAGGAAGGGAGGGGTATTGCCGTTCTAATAAGTCCTCATTGCCCCCAAATTAAGCAAGATCTAACTAAAAAAGCAGTGGTTTGATTCAATGTAATGATCCTGAGCTAGAAAGACCTGGTGATCTACTTCCAAATAGAAGAGCATCAAGAACTTTCTTATATGGGTTACTATGAGCTGGCATTGCCATGACTACAATTAACAACAACAAAAAAAACACTTGAATGTACAAAGGAGTAGTAGGGATTCTTTAATGGCCATAGGAAGTGCACATTAGGAATCAGTAACAAGAAGCTGGTTTCCATTAGTGGTGCCTTATATAATTAGCTCAGAGTAAAAGGAAGTAAGAAGTGTGTCCAGAAAAGAGAGAACACATCTGTAAAAATTACAATGCAGGGATGAAACAGAAGCTAGTGAAAAAACACATGAAGTTATTTTAAAGGCAGATGAAATTTAGGATGAAGAGGTATAAAAATCATTGAAGGTTATACTAAAAGTATGATGGTTTCCTCTAAGAAGTACTTTCTCTCCAACACCCTGCTTCTGTTAGACTAGGTTGTCCAGAGAAATAAAGCAGTGACATTCATGTCTGTACAAGAAAGAACTTTATATCAAGAAGGCAGCCTAACCCACTTTGACTGAAGTCCACGTGTCCAATGCTGGCTCAGGCTCTCTTTAGACTCAGGAAATGGCAGGCAGATGATGACAAAAGATGAAGTAGGAAGCAAGAAAAATCACGAACCAGTGAGTGTTGTCATGTAGATCTACGGTGAGTGGAAACATGACAGGGGATTGACCGCTTTCAGAGTTGGGTGGCCCACACGAGGCTACTCTTGGAAGCAAAGTGTCTTAGGGAAGGCCTGGTGAGGAGGAAGGAGAAATGGGAGAGAGAAATTGCTCTGTTCAATCTTGCTCATATTCAAAAGGCCAACCTCCAAAGAGGTGTCATCAAGCTTCCACTTGATTGACAGGTTTGATCATCTCTAACTAGCACAAGACTGAAGTATAGACTCACTGCTGTCTAAAAGTCTGTCATTTGATAGGAGGCTGCAGAACACTGGTGCATGAGCTGGATTGCTGTAAGTAGTGTCTTAAGGTGTCAGGGCACCTGTTCAATCAGGGCAGCATACTCACTGGACCCGGTACCATAGCCCTATGGGCAACCATGTTTTATTTGTTTGTTCAATGTCAGTAAAATGTATGCATTTTATTGTTTAGAAATCCAGTTGGTTTAATAAAATAATATAAAGTAGTAGAAGTAAATTTATTTTTTCCAAATGCTTATCCAATATCCCCCAAATGATACATATATAT
The DNA here is from genome assembly GCA_004026705.1 of Nesogale talazaci. Taxonomy (NCBI): domain Eukaryota; kingdom Metazoa; phylum Chordata; class Mammalia; order Afrosoricida; family Tenrecidae; genus Nesogale; species Nesogale talazaci. Next base: position 160,261 of record PVJH01001528.1, on the reverse strand, counting down.
TTAATAAAACTGGACATATCAATATAGAATATGAGTTCTGGAAAAACCCTTAGGAGATGACCCAAACAAACAGCTTCTTCAGAAATGTTGTAGAGCACTCACCAGGAGTAAAGTGTTCACGTGTAGGTGGAGTTCCTGAACCTGCTCTAACCAGCAGATATTCTTTGCTTATTTAAACCCCATCATAATAACAACAACTAGTTTAGCTTTGAACAAATAATTGAATAAATTGATTAATAAAATACTTTCACTCTTGGATGTGAACAGAGCAGTTGATACTTAATGATGAGCACTGATCACTTCCCTTTCCTTACTAGCATATGCTACAATCACCTGCTAACCCCCCCCCCTCACCCCCCGACTCACACACATTCACTTCTCTCAGCCAGATTGTCAACCTGTGGTTACAAATGAGTTACAAATGAGTATAAAGTTTCAGCTCATGTCACAGCTGGCTGATAGCAGCGTTGGGAAAAGAGTTGGGTTTCCTAACCCTGGTTCCATTGCTCTTTCTGAGACACTCTGGGTGTCTGCATGTGGAGGAAGCAAATTCACATTAATCTCACACTTCCATGAGTCAAAGGGACTCACTGAAGTTTCAGTTTTATTCTATCAAAAATTTAAAAAAGTATATAAATCTAGCCTCATTTATTAAGTAATGTACACAACGTTTAAAAGGTTTGTTTTCCAAAGAGATCCATACAAATTTTCTTGACATTTTGAACCTTCTCCTGTATTTGTATGTATGCATGTAAATATGTACAAAAGGGCTTCAACATGTCCATGAAAAAAATTCCACTCTTTTTTAGTTCCAGTTTCCATGAATTTATTGAAGACCTTGGCTATATGTGTCTATGTGCATATAAATATATATTTGTTTATGTGAGTATACATAAGAATATATATCTATGCATATGAAGCAAGATAAATGGACATAATCAAAAAGTATATGGAACACATAAACATCTATATCCTAGGCATAGTGAGCTGAAGTGACCTGGTTTGAACCAATTTGAATCAGATAATCATATGGTTTACTAAGCCACTTGTGTCAGGCAGGGTTCTCTTAGAGAAATAAAATTCAAGACACTAGTAATTCCTTTTATATATTTATATATTGAGAAAGGTATATAAGATAAGAAAGAAAAAGTTAACTATAAAGCAATACAGATTGCTCTGTGCAACTCACTTGCATGAGGCAACTAGAAGACTGGCAGTCCTTCAAATCTTGAGGGCCGCTGATAGCAATCCAGGCTATCTGGTTACAGGCAGCAAACAGCAGAGCAGGTCGCCAACAGTCAGCCAGATGACAAAGTCCAATAGTCCCCAGCTCAAGAGATGTATATCCCAGGAGCGTGGTGAAGTAGGGCTTGAAGGATCCTTAACTCACAGCAACACAGTCTACGATTAGGTGTCCCACGGGTAATGTTGCTTCGAGGTCAAGGCACAGGACGAACAAGGCAGCTCTCTGGTCTGAAGATCCAGAAGCAAGAGAGAGGGCAGGACTCGCCGAGCCCTTCCTATCTCTGCCCTTCAATTTATCCCACGTGCTCATTGGCCGTGCCATCACAACAGACCCACCAATCTTCTGTGGCCATGTTGGCATAACAAACCTACCCATCACATTACTAATGACAAATTTAAGAGGAATGGCATCACATTCATCATCAAAAAAGACATTTCATTGACATTTCAAGCCAATACAACTATTATAAAGGTTACAAGTCAACCACTTATCTAGCAATGAGAAAACTGAAGAATTCTGCTAATTTATTCAGTTTTTACTTGATCAATTTTGCAATCAATATACATTGATAATTATTGGTGAGTGGAATGTAGAAGCTGGAAACAAAGAAATGAACAGTAGTTGGAAAATGTGGTCTTAGTGATAGAAACAAATTTGGAGGTCACAAATGGAATTTTGAAATACCCACAGTTTCTTCATTGCAAATGCTTTTCTCAACAACATAGATGGTGTCTATACACATTAACTTCTCCAAATAAAATAGAAGTCATACAGGCTATATCTTCGGAAGAGATGATGGAGAAGCTTGATATCAACAACCAAAATGAGGCCAGGAACTGAGTGCAGGGGATAGTATCAATTACATATATCTAAGTGAAGTTGAAGAAAATGAAAACAAGTCCATAAGAGCCAAAATATGACCTTAAGTATATCCCACCTAAATTTAGAAAACATCTACAGAACAGATTTGGTTCATTGAACAATAATGAGAAAACCTGGCAAGATCTCAAATGGCACTGAGAACAATAAACACGAAGCAACCAATAAGGTAATTTTCAATTGCCTATGTGCATGTTTAAGTTGAACATTTAATAACGCAAACTGGAGAGGAATTTATGCATCCAAATGAATACATTTGAATTAAAATATTGGTGAAGAATATTGAAAGTCGCATGGACTCTCAAAAGCACACCTGGCTTGGTAGAAGTACCAGAATGATTCTTACAAACACGGATGAGGAGACATTGTCTCATGTACTTTGGATAGGGTTTCAGAAGTGATTACTCCTAGAAAGGGACATTATGCTTGATAAAGTAGAAGGGTAGTAAAAAAGAAGGACATGAATGAGTAATCCATCAAGATTAACACAGTGGCTGTAACAATGGGCTCAAACATGTCAACAATTGTGAGGCTTTAGCATAACCAAGCAAGCAGTGTTTTGTTCTGTTGTACACAGGGTTTCTGTGATTCACCACTAACTTGATGGAACCTAAAACTCTATGTGTGTGTGTGTGTGTGTGTGTTCTTACTCATCTGCTAGTGTGTCCTATTGTGGTGGTTCACAAATTGCTGTAATGCTCAGAACTTTACTATCTGTATTTCAACCACTAGCAGGGTCACACCTGAAGAGCACATTTCAATGGAGCTTCCCGACTCACACCAGAATGACAGAAAAGCGAATCTAATTCTGAAGAAGTAGCCACTAAAAACCTTATGAAATGTGATGGAGCATTAACATGAGTCCATCAGGTTTGAAAGGCAGTCAAAACACATCTATTAAACAACCTTGAGGATACCCAGTTGTTGATGAGGCATGACTCAAAATGAAAAGAAATAGCCACAAATATCCAACAATAATAAAAGTGTGATATGTACAAAGTATAAATATAAGAAAATTAAAAGTTGTCAAAAATGAAGTGGAATAAAGATGGATACCCTACACATTAGTCGGCCGATATGGACTGGTAGTGATCATTTTTAATGACACGATCATATGTAAAGAACGGCAGATTCGCTGAGCCCCGGTGGCATAGTGGTTGTGCGCGGGACTGAGACCCACTGGGATGGAGGTTCAATTCCAGTAGTTGCTCTACAGGAGCAAAGGCTGAGCCTCCTACTCCCACCACCAGAGGGCAGTGATGCCCCCAAAACAAAACAAAACAAAGAATGGTGAATTCAAAACGAATAGCATCACACTCATTCTCCAAAAGACAATCTCAATATTTATCTTGGAGTACAGTGACATCTATGAAAAGACAATATATGTTTAAAATGAATACCAGTTAATACAACAATACTTCAAATTTATACAGAAACTAAAAGCATTGATGAGGACATTGAACACTACTATTAATTTCTTCTTTGGCGGGGCATCACTGCCCTCTGGTGGTCATGGGAGCTTCCCAGTGCTGCTCCTGAGAGCCGCCGCTGGATTTGAACTGCTAAGCCTACTGGTCGCAGCCCCACACTCAACAACTTACACCACTGGGGCTCAACTCTCTATTAATTTCTTCAGTCTGAAATTGTTCAAACACACAATCAAGATTCATGAGAAATTATTGGTGTTTGCAATGTGAAAGTAGGAAGAAAAGAGGAAGGTCTACTAATTGGAAAATAAGTCCTGGTGATAGAAACAAAGATGAAATATCACATGAAAGAGTTTTAAAAACCAATGACTTCTTTATTGTATATTTCTTTTTCAAAAGCATAAATACTGACTATACTTGCAATCCTGGTCAGAGGGAATACACAGGAATCAAATTGGCTACATTAGTGCAAAGTATATCACCCGAAACTAGGTCATACCTGAGTGTGAAGCAGATTATCAATTGATAATGCACAAGTTCAACGTGAAGCTAAAGAAAGTTAAAGCAGATTGATGAAAGTCAAGCCACAACCTGAGAATATCTCACCTGAATCCCAAGAACTTCTCAAAAACAGATCAGATGCATTGAAATAATTACTACAGATGACATGACTTGTGGAATGATATTCAAGAACATCATATATGAAGAAATGAAACAGTTATGAAAAAGAAAGAAAAAGAAAAAAACAAAAACGGATGTCAGAACAGACTCTAAAACTTGTTTAAAAAGTATCTAAAGTTAATAGTAGTAATGATGAAGTAAAAAAGTAAACAGAAAAAAAAGAGTAAACAGAAAATCTCAAAAAGTAGTTTAAAAGACAAAGTAAAGGATTATAAAGAAAGTCAAAAGGAAAAAAAAAACAGTGTACCTCAAGTTAAAAGAAATGGAGACAAGGTGTCATGAGTTGTAATCTTGAGGAATCCTATGGGCAAACTATCTAATGATGGAGGAAACACCAAAAGAAAACAGAAGGAATATAGCACGTTTCCATGCCAAAAATAATTGATTAACATAGTTAGCAGAGGGTCAATAATATAGTTTTCAGAGAAAAAGTAAAAGTTAAACTAAAGGGATTAACAAAAAACAAGACTCCAGGAATTGACCAGCTATCAATTAAAATGTTTCAACAAATTGATGCAGTGTTAGAAGCACTCATCACTCTATGAAGAAAAAATTGTAAGACAGCAACTTGTCCAAACAGTTGGAAGAAGTCTCTATCTGTGTTCAATGCAAAAAACAAAAGGTCACCCTAGAGATTGCTGAAACTATTTAACAATATAATTAATATCACATGCAAGTAAAATGTTGCTGCAGATTATTGAAGCATTGTTGAAGCAAGACATTAATAAGGAAGTTTCAGAAATTCAAGGTGGAGTCCAAAAAGGATGCAGAACCAGACAGAGGTCATTGTTGATGTCATATGGAACGTGGTTGAAAGCAAAGAATATAAGAAAGATGTTCATATTTGGAAAGCCAGGAAAATGTATATGTGTATTTTATGGGCTATGTAAAAGCCTTTAATACTGTGATACATAACAGAGTATGCATAGCATTGAGAAAAAATGGAATTCCATAACACTTAATTGTTCTCAGGCACAACCTGTGCATAGCCAAAAAACAATTGTTTGAAAAGAACCAGGAAATGCCACATGGGTACAAAATAGGAATGATGTAGGTCAGGGTTATAGCCTCTCACCATATTTCAGTCTTTATGCTAAACAAATAATCTGAGAAGCTAGACTATATGACGAAGAAGGAGGCTCACTAACAACCTGATCTATGCAGATGACACAACCTTCCTTGTTGAAGTGGAGAAGACTTGAAGTACCGATACTTAGCAATGAAAGTCAAAGATTGCACTCCGGTAGGGGTTACATCTCAATATAAAAAAATAAATAAAAATTCTCACAACTGAATCAGTAGGCAATATCATGATAAGAAGAGAAAATATTGAAGTTGTCAAGGATTTAATTTTGCTTTGAACCAAAATTAATGTTTATGGAAAGAGCAGCTAGAAATCATATGATTCATTTCAATGGTTAAATCTGCTACATAAAACTTCTTAGAATATTAAGGGGCAAAATGTCACTTTGAGTCTTTGTCTCATAAGTCTTTGTCTTATAAGCATATAAAGGCTGTACACTGAACAAAGAAGACAAGAGAAAAATCGATGCATTTGAATTATAGAGTTAATGACACATATTGAAAATGCCATTGATTGTTAGAAAAATTAATAACTTTGTCTTGTAAGAAATACAGCCAGAGTTCTCCTCAAGCCCAAGGATGAAGAGACCACATCTCACATGCTGTGGACATGCTCTCAGGAGAATCCAGATCGTGATAAGGTCCTTGAGGTGATTAATTGAAATAGTAGGTTCAAAAATAGGCTCAGGCATAATAAACGATTATGAACATGGCACAGGACCAGGCAGTATTTTGTTCCATATGTAGGAGTTGCTGGGACTTGGAGCTAACTCCAAGGCACCTATTTATATATGTGTGTATGCATATTCTTATTTGACAACCATTTTTAGTCCTACAACCTTGAAGAAGTCATTTAACTTCAAGTATATATATATATATATATATATATATATATATATATATATATATAAAACACGTGTTTTCAAGCCATTATCTCGCATGAGATTACTATACAATGCAAATGAAATTGTGTGCAAGTGCATTTTATACTTTTCGAAGCACTGATGAAATTGCATTAGTCTATTGTACATGTAAAATATTCAATCATGGCACCAGTCTTATCATATTTGTTATTAGGAAGAAGCAGTTTTGCATACCAATTAAAGACACAGACTTTGTCATCATCAAGGCCTATGTTGAATCCTATCTTTATTTCTTACCCATTATACAATTTGTGGTAATTACTTGATATCTGCATTCATTTTCCCAATTTTTTAAAATGGAGATAACTCTAGCACCTAATTCATAGTATTATTTTAAAATTTAAATAATACATGAAAAACACTTTATAAAATGCTAGATGAAGCTTTAATTTTAAAGGGAAATGATTATTATTGTCATTTACCTGTACAATAGGTTCATGTCATTTTCTAACTTTCCGTATCCCATAGGTATAGGACTACTCTTTTTTTTTTTTCCATTTCAGTCACCAATCTTTATTGGAGAGCAAAGCATAGAGAATAGTCAATGTAAAAAATTAAGCAATTAATAAAGTGCAGGAAGTCTTTTTTCTTATCTGGTAGAAAAACTGAAGGGAAAGTAATTGAAAATAGACTTGGTTACAAATGTGTTGGTAATACAGCAAAGATAGGTCTGTTCATTTGACTATAATTTTTAAGTGGTATGTGCTATTTATATTTGCATATAAACAAGTTAAAAAATGAATACACACTATCCAGATCCCTCCTCAGAACTGAAGGCTCCTCAGATGCTCGCAGGCGATCTGGCTGATGATTTTTAAACTCATATCAAGGGTAATTTGTTTATGCAGCCTAATCAACTTGTGCTTTCAACCAGTGTTTTACATCTCTGATTTTAACTTCTTAACTCTTCCAAGTAACTTAAACTTACAGATAATCTTTAAGTAATCTTGCTGCTCCCATCTGAGGCATCCTTCTCCTCTTTGCTCTCTCTACTTCCTCTTCCGCAAATCTTTGAAAATTCAGTGATTGGCTTTGTCTCCATGTTCATGATGCTAAGAGTTTCTGAGTGGAAAAAAAAAACACATTGCTTTCACCTTGGAATTTGTAAAGAGGTTTCTTTTTAAATCTGCAGATTTAAGATAATTCCCAAATGGAGTATGATTTATATTTGATTTGCCATGTTTTTTAGGTTTTTTATTCCTTTTCTTTAAGAAGTTGGTTTCAATAGTCTTAATTTTTACAAGAAAAAAAGAAAGGGATGGAAGAAGGAAGAAAAAAAGGATGGAAGGAAATAGTGTTGATCACAAGTCATAGCAATCAAATTAATGTGGACTCATAGTTATTCATCGTATATTTGCCCTCCCCCACCCTCGAGTTTTCAAAACTGTAATTCTTTGTGGGGCTATAAATCCCACCTTTCTCCCCAATGGCAGCATTTATAAAGAAAGTAGATAGCAATATGAAACTAAATTGTTTGTGTTTTAAAGCCTACTGAGTAAATACAAGCCTAATTTCTTAGTTTTGATTCATCAGAATAATGATCCATCCTAGTGTGGTAGAAGTTCCCTTGAAGATAATATACTTTTTGGTTGAATTTACTCCTTACTTGAAGTAAAAACATATCAACTCAGGCACAATCCATTTGTGTGTCTATGGGAAGATTGGAATATTAACCATAGCACAGATAGAGGCACAGAAGTCAAAAGCAGACAGAGCTTTTGAATCAGAATTGTCTCTGTGCTTTTTTCTAACATCTGTAATTCTCTGCATTGCCCTGAAATACATGATAGTAGAGGAGTTTGGAACTTATGGCTTTTGTAGGTCATCTCTGAGTTGCTCCTTAGTTTTCTAATACCTGTAAGACAAGAAACTTTGTGTACACAAATAAACACATGAACATGTCTACATATAATTGAAAAGAAAGAATAAAAGGAGAAAATCTGGCAGCACATGAAACATATATGCCATTCAAATTTCATTGTCCTGAGAAAAGTGGAAGATACCAAATTATGTAGGTATATTCGATAGATGGAATACCTGGATGGTATAAATGATTAATACTGCTAACCTCATGGTTACCTGAACTACCACTGAAGAAAGGCATAGGGATCAAATTCGGAGATTCAGTCATAAAACATTTTTCAGAGCATACTTCTCCTTTGACACACATGCAGCTGGCACGAGTCAGAATCAGCTCAATCGCAACAGCATGGTCCGTGGCTGCTACCAGGGCAGAATCGAGTACTTACAACAGCCTGTGCAGTTCAGACAGCCAAAAAGGTTTATTATGTGACTCTTCAGATAAAGCATGCCAGTCCCAGCGATGGTACTAACCAGGCAGGGGTTAGGGAGATGAAGATGAATCCTGTAATTAAAGCACCTGGCTAACAGTGGGGTCTCAATAAAGGGTGGCTGCTATGGTTTTATGTAAATATTATGCTCATAAAGAGAGTTCCTTTATCTTCTCCAACTCTAGTTATAAACAGTGTTCAATAAATTAATTTTTCTGGAAGTCTCAGAATGCTGGTGGTGTAATGGTTATGTGTTGGCCTGATAACCACAAGGTTAGCTGTTGGAAACTATAAGCCGCTGCTGAGAGAAAGATGAGGCTTTGTATTCCTGTAAAGAATGGCAGTCTCATCAACCTATAGGGGCAGTTCTATCCTCGCATGGAGGGTCCCTAAGAGCCAGAATTCACTCAAAGGCAGAGAGGCCCTTACTGCTCAGTAGTTACAGAAAATAAGATTTACATTGCAAAATCACACGAGTTTAAAGAGTATGAAATTTTTTTAAGTTGTTGCCATTTGGGGTTCATAACAATTTAGGGTACTGGGTCATAGTTTGTTAAATTCATAACTACCTTCATTAAGTAAATTCCATTAAGGGTTCTTTGCATGTTTAAATGTAAACTCCCCATCAAATTTATGTTTCCTTGCTAATAGAACTCATTCTTGAATTTGTAATTGTTGTTCAGTTTGGCTTCTGTGAAAATATGCATATGAAATGAAGCACAGGGCAAGGCTTCTTGGTATTTTTCTATTAAATATTTAGACATCTGTTATAATTTTTGCCATTTTATATTTCCCACAAACCTTGCTCCAGAGTTCCTGAAACTCTTGAAAAATTATAATTCCATAAACATTGAGTTGGTGATGAGAGGTCTGAAGTTCTCCATAATTAAGTACAACCATGAGTTCTTAGGAGGAAAGGCAATTTAATCAAATAATATAAAATTAATTAAACATAAACCAAAGACTAAATATAGAGGAAGGTTACTGACTTGGTGAGGAGTTTATTCTGGTTGAACTTCAAGGATGGGTTGAAGCTATTTCTTCATGTTAATTAAGACAGCAGCTTAAGAGTTTATTTTCTAAAACTAAGTTTACAAAGACTAAACTAAAGATTCAGTTTAAATAGAAGTGTAATTGGTCAATAAGTACTTTAAGTGTGAGAATAAGCACAAAATCCATTTCAAGACTGCTCATGTTGAATTGAAATTAATATATATTATTCAAAGTAATGTATGTGTATTGTTGATAATTTATTATTATCATAAAGCTCTTCTGCCCTACTAGTACTTTCATTACCAATTCCAAAAAACAGATCAATACTGGTTTTAGCCCTACTTTTCTCCCTCTTCCCTTATCTCCTTCTTTCATTCCCCTCCCTTTTGTCCTCCAACAAACCATGTAGGGTCTCCTCCTCTGACCAAGACAATGGGCTAGTCTCTGGTGAACAAGACAGAGAAAAGCATATCCAAAACAAGTGATGATCTAATTTAATATTTAAACCGGAAATAAGGCCATGGAGAAGGCAAATAATGTGAAAGGAAAAATAGAGAAAATTTTGATTGGTACATAGCAGAGTCTTAAGACAGAGTAGGGGGGAGTAAGCAAAGAGTTTCAAGGAAAAAGGGGTATGTAACTCATTGGATAAATGCTATGCATGAAGCTGGCAAGATCAAGTTCAGCCTTGTAATCCAGGTTAGGAAGACTACTTTCTATCTGTTGAGCCAACCAAGGCAAAACTCATCCCATTCATAGAAATCCTTTACCGTGTTTCTGGGAATAAATCTTTATTGGAGTAGATAGCATCATCTTCTTCTTCAGAGTACCTGGAGTGTTTAAACAACTAACTTTGAAGTTAATCGCTCAATACCTAACCCTTAACACCACCAAGGGTCATTTTATAATTGTATGTTTCATAACAAACTATAGAGAATGGGAATTCCAGAACACTTTAGGGTGCTCCTTTAGAACCTGAACAGAGACCAAGAACCCTATAAATGTAACATATACAGTACAATGAGGAAAATAATCCAATAAACTTGAATATATCAATAGGTGTACAGTGTTAGGATTAGGGCGCTCTTGTGGTATAGTAGTCCTGAGGGGACTGCAGTCAGAAACCACTAGCAGTCTGAGAGAGAGAGAAAGACAAGGCTTTCTACTCCAGTCAATAGTTAGAGTCTTGGAAACCCACAGAGGGAGTTGCTGTGAATCAGCATTGACTCAATGGCAGTGAGTTTGGAATTTGGGTAAGTATTAGAAGGGTTATTAATACCCTGTAATGCAAATGATACAATCTAGCCTCCTAAATGTAAGAAAAAGTTCAAAGCACTTGATGATAAAAGACTGCAAACTTCAGAATGGATTGCTTTTCAATGGGGGAAGACTAAAATCTAAAACAAAAAGCTAAAATCCGCCAACTGGACCAAAGTTCAACATCATGACAAATGGAAAGGAGATTGGCATTGTGAAATATTTTGCATGGATTCATAATCGCTCTTTATGTAAACCACAGTCATGATCAAATTATGCATTGTAGCGGGTAATTCTGCTCCAAAAGTTCTCTTTAAAGTGTTAAAGAACAAAGTTGTACCCTTTAGGACTGTGGTATTCCTGAGCCAAATCATGATACTTTCAGTTGCCTCATATGCATGTGAATGTTGGACAACAAATAAGAAGGGCCTGAGAAGAATTGATGCCTTTGGATTACAGTCTCGACAAAGAATAGTGAAAGTCGTGCCCACTGTCAGAAGGAACCCAAGTGCCATAGTCGTGACACGCTGAGCTAACAGCTAGCTATCAGGTCAGCAGTTTGAAACCACCCAATGCTCCATGGGAGAAAGACTAGACTTTCTTCTTCTGTAAAGAGTGAAAGTCTCAGAAAGCCACTGGGGCAGTTCTACCCTTTCTCATATGGCCACTATGAGTATGAGTGTGATGGAATGCCAACAAAAACGAGTTAACTCTGTCTTGGAAGAAGTAGAGAAAGACTACTCCTTAGAAGCAAGAACTGGGAGACTCCTTTTAACATGCTTTGGATATTTTCTGGATAGACTAGTTTCTGAAAAGAACATGATGCTTGGTGAAGTAGAGAAGAAGACCCTCAGTGAGTTTGATTAACACAGTGGCTGTAACACGCACTTAATCCAAGTGATTGTGAGGCTAATACTGAACCAAGCAAGGCTTAGTTTTGTTATGCATAGAGTCCCTAAGAGGTGTAGTTAACTTGAAGGTGGATAACAACAGCACCCATGCAAGGATGTGGTTTTGTTTTTTTTTTTTTGCCAAGGACAATTTAGATATTTATAACATAATCTGCCAGCCAGACTAGTCCTTAACTTCATTCCTAATGGGATGGCTGGAGCTCCTTCTATTTGGTGAGGCATATGATGTTAGCTGACATAGATGATTTTGTGGATCTTGTATAACCCGCAAGTGGGACATACCCCACCCTTGCTTTAGTGAATCATTCTTGCGAACATTGGATCTAGAACTCCATTCTTACTCACTTGGATTTTGTCAAGTACTTCAGCTTTCCCTAGCCTCCTGTCAGTCCTTAATAAGTAAAATAGACCGGCATTGTTTTCTTATGTATATGTCGGACAGTGAGTCTGGGACTGTGTATGTATCAAAGCAAACAAAATCAATGCTGTTGTGTTGATTCCAACTCATGATGACCCTACTGGACAGAGTAGAACTCTCTCTTGGGGTTACTGACTCTCATCTCTATATAATTAGACTGCACATCTTTCTCTTCAGAGCAGCTAGTGGGTTTCATTATCAACATTTTAATAATGCTCAAATGCAATGGATAGGCCTAAAGAAACAACAGCATGATTCCATTAGTTCAATAAGAAAATTTTACTTCTCAGCGACAGAATCACCAACCAAACTCATGAGATTGATGTATAATATAGAAACACCAATCTCTAAATTTATGAAAGAAATATTAAAATAATCAAATAATACTTAATTTGCAATAATTAAGTTATAACATTTAATCATTAAATCAGCAAAAATAATGATATTCGATTATGCTGAATATGAACTCCTGCTACTAAGACATACCTATGTTGTTCATGTCCAAAAGTAATTAAAAAGTGATGCTCAAAATGCATAATCATGATGCAAAGCTTAGTAATCATAACTAATAAACATTTGAGCACTTCCTACTTAACAGTGCAGTAAGCCCACAGTGCATGATAGTTACTGAATATTTATAAAAACTACTTTTACCCAAAATTCTTTTGTTAAATTCTTGAATAAGTACAACCTTAGCACATCGTGACTGTGATTCTCACTACACAGAAATCTCAGGGATCAGAGAAATGAAAGTCAGTGACCATCTTTTTCTGGCTTGACTTATGCAGCTTGGGGACAATAATCCAGGTCTGTCCAACTCTATCCTAGAGCAAAAATACTCTAACCATTTTAAATCACAACTGTTGTGATTCCTATGGAACTTGTGTCCATACAGTGTTACAAAGCTGAATATCAAGAATACTTTCAAATTTGCAGTATTAAACCTCATAGACCACAGTTTCAAAATCAAGTAGGCATTTTGAAATACAGTGAGTGTTGAGAATATTTCTAGAAGTTCAAATCTTTCCAGGGGTTGAACTATACATATGTGTGTGTGTATATATATATTTCAATTTGAGAACATTTTATGTTTCATCTTTGATTCAAAATATAAAGTACATTTTTTATAATTATATCAGTGAAACACATCATTGACTTAACTTTTCCCATTGAGCCTCAATACTTTTGTAGTTCTTCTAATGGAGAGATTTTTCATTGTGTCTATAATAAAAATATTGATACAGGATTATATATTTGGAATAGAAGATGAAATAAAATAGCTCCATTCCCATTATCTTTTATACATGTGTTAAATGGAGTGGTTAAAGAATTAACCCATTTCTTCAGCTTGCCAATTCATTATTCTGCATCCTAGGTCTGGAAATTTATAGATGTGACAGTGATTATTATGAGGAAGGCTCCTTCCCTAGAGTGCACGCACAAGGTCTTTTCTAACCTCCGTGAACAAGCTTTGAAAAAAGATTCTATGAGTTCATCAAAAGAAGTTCCATCTCTTAACAGCAGGCTCATAGTAACTGACCTCATGAGACTGATATCTAAGTGAGACATATCAATTTTAAAATGTACAGTAAAATATATGCATTGCAAACATGAAGACATCTACATATTCTCCCCTCTCCCCAGTTATAGTAACACAGCAAGAGGAAACATAATGAAAAGGTTATTTCATGCATTTAAAGTCAGAAGAAGGAAAGTGAAATTAACACAATTCTTCAATGACATTGAACTAAGCCAGCACAATGGATACTCTTGCCAGTGGTCCCAGACACATTCATAATGTTTCCCACAAAGAGTGTGAGTACCCTGAGGTTAGGGGCCCAATTGTCATATGTCCACTATATCTCCAACACCTAGACAATTAAACCACTTCAAAATGTAAGGAGTTCATGGTTTTAAGACCCTTTCCTTCAGTACTTCAGTGAACCCTGCCCAGTTGTCCTTTCTATGATTCCTTTTCTTCTGTGCATTTATGAATAATCATTTAATGCCAAGTTGGTTCAATAGGAATGCCAGCGTATTTGAATTAAGAGCTGAATACACTGACAGCTGATGAGATGTGTCTTTATAGTAACCTGATAGTTTTGCTCTCATCTTTTTTGGTATTTATGATATTTGGGTATTTATGATGCTTCTTATTTTGAAGAGTGTGGAGGTCATGATACGATGGCAGTATGTTGGGCTGGGTTGACCAGAAAAACAAAAACATATAGCTAGATTAGATAGAGGATAGATAGATGATAGATAGATAGATAGATGATAGATAGTTATATATAAAATACTAGATCAACCAGTAACTTATTAAAAGGGTGTCCTAACCCAGTTCATCTCAAATTCATGGATCCCATGCTAGCCAGAGCCCTCTGCAGATCACTTAGCAGCAGGATGATGAGACAAAAAGGTGACGCAGGAAGCAGAAAGATCACAATCCGGAGCGTCCAAGTCTTGTGCATTCAAATTCGGTGGGGGCATGTCAAAGTGCCAAAAACTCTGAGATAACAGCCCACACAGTGCCTGCCTGAAGGTAGATATAGCATTCTAGAAAAGGGGGGAGATCATAAGGAGAATGAAAGAGATAAGTTCTTGTTGTCGCTCTTATAAAAAGTCCACACCTCCAGGAAGGTATCTACTTGATTGACTGATTAGACTCCAGACCTACCTCCACACAGATACAATGAAGTTGGCATGAAATAAAACCTAATCACCACAACGACCTACACCAAGTTTATTTTTATGAATCAATTCTGTTTACCCTTAATCTAAGCCTATGAACCAGATTGATTCAGTCTGTTGCATCTAACGGTTTCTTCTAATTAGAGAAAGGCAGCTCAGGATATTAAGACTCTGTCACTGTTGATCAAGAGGGAAGACTTGAGGAAAATCAGCTGAGCTCTGATCCAGGCAGTCCACTGAAGACCCAGAAACATTTCCAGTCAGTTCTGGCCAGCAGATACTTCATATGGAGTCATTCATGTTAAGTTGTGAAGTTAAAGAATATAAAGCAATGGTGCATTCACTTATACAACTATTCAAATAGTCACTTATTTTTTTTTGCCTTTTTTAAATTTGTAATTATAACATTCTATATTTGAATTCACTATTTAATATAGATCGTTAATAGTCTTACCTAAGGATCTCTTCATTGCTAAGAGAAAGCATGTAGAGTTGGGTGAGAAGGCAATCTATTTGGAATACAAATTGTATTCAGGAAGTGAGTTTCCAATAGAAAGTAGCAGAGTTAAAAGTGTTACAATGAAACATCACTTAGCACATCATGGATCCAGGAAGCAACTAGATATGTAAAAACAGAAATCTTAGTATTACTCAATTATAAAGGGAAATGATGTCCTGATACATTCTACCACTTGAATGAGTTTTAAAAACATTGCTGTGAAATAAAGCATACCCTAAAGGATAGCTATTGAATGATTTCATGTATATGAAATATAGGTACCTGGCAAGTGCCCAGAGACCAAAGTTTCCTAGTGATCACACGCGTCTCTAACTCATAGCTATCCTATGTACAAATGAAGGAAGCAGTGTCTGACCCTCCACTCACAATCATGATTTTATTGAAGGCCATTGCAATCAGTGTGTCATTCTGTTTCCTTAAGGCTCTTCCCTCTTTTTGCTGACACTGTCCTTTACCAAGCCTAATGCCTTTCTCCAGGAATTGGTCCCTCTTGATGAAGCTCAGAGGGGAACAAAATAGAGGTGGTGTTGGCAGGTATCTGGCAGAAATCCTAACACAGAGACGTGTTTCCACATGTACCTCTCCAACATAAAGGAAGGTGAAGGACAGATAAGATATATTGTCTTATCAATGTAAGAGAACAGGATAGTGAAAAGACTATTTGGAACTGTTCATACTGCTGCAACAATGACTAAATAGACATGGTTTTGGTGTCAGGAGGCAAGGGTACAGCATGAAATCTGAGGGGCTGGGCTGCAGGGACTCACTCATCTGCAAAGATGAGGTACACCACAGAGAACCAGCCAATTGTAGACAAGTCAACCAGTGGTGGGAGGTCTGCCATTGGCCAAATAAAAGGTCCAGCTTTACATGACTACCAGGCCTTTGAGACTAGCTAAGGGCCCTTTGGACTTCTTTTCCAAAGTATCCCCTTCAATAAACTCACACTTTTGGTTCAATCCTTTTCTGACTCTGGTCTGAATTTTGTCTCTCACCTTAATATTGTTCTTGTTTGTAGGGAAAGAACGGAGATGTGTGAAAGGACAAAACTTTCAGCCAACCCTAACTCTTTCTCCACACCCTTAACAATATGCACATGAGGCAAGTCTCACTACCCTTGTTGCTTAGGGGTATTCTGACTTTACTTCTGCCAAGGGAGATGATTCTTCTTTTGGCAGTACATAGCATGTTTATAAGCCTTGAGGTATGATGGTTATGCCTTGGGCTGCTAACCTCCTGGTCAGCAGTTAGAAACCACCTGTCCTTCCATAAGAGAAAGAGAAGAAGTGCTGCTCCTGTAAGGGTTTACAGTGTGAAACCCACTGGGCCAGTTTTACTCTTGCCTGTACGGTTACTGTAAGTAGAAACCAACTCCATGGCAGTTTGTTTTTTAGTTTGGTATATTTAATATTCCTCACCAATATCATATCATTCAAATGCATCAGTTCTTCTTTGGGTTTCCTGCTTCATTATCCATACCTGCAAATGAGGCAGGGGAAACTACCGTGGTTTGGGGCTGGCTCTCTAAGTCTTTAAAGTTACCACTTATTGTCTATTTCTTTAACCCTTAAGAAATTTGTTTTCGTTTATGCCAGCAGATTTACCCATTAATGCAATATGTTGTTTGAGTTCTGCTTAGGGTGATGGAAATGTTTAAAAATGATGAGTGGTATAATTGTACAACATGGTGATTGCAGCAATGTCACTGAATTATATACTTACTAAAATGGTAAGTATTTTGTTATCTAAATTTTATAATTTTTAAAACCCAAAACCATCAATATCTTTGTATAACTCATTATTACTAATTTGCGTGATGCTGAGCAGGTGACTTCCCTTCTTCAACTATCATTTTTCTACTATAAATAATGAAGTAGTTAGACTTGATGACTGATAAGCTCCTTTTTGTACAGATTATGATACATCCCCCAATTTGTGTACTTTAAATGTTATTTGAAATTCTTTGGTTTGCATTCTACTATAAAAGTCATCTGGTGCCCCCACGCCCATCTCCACCTTTATTTTTCTTCCAGCCATTGAGTTTGTATATCAGTGATTTTGTATATCACCAAAGCAAGCATGTCTCAGTCCTATACCATCTTCATTATTATTGTGGTGTTTGAGTCTATCATGTTGACTACTCTTTCAACACAAAGTATTAATGATCACCCTCACTTTCATTGACCCTCCTTCTACTATCCCAAACATGTTCTCATTCTTCAGTAATTAATTGTGCTTGATGATGTGTCCAAAGGTAGCCTATAGACATTGTGGACAATATTCTGTGATCTATAGACTTTTCATTGACTGATTTTCAGAAGTGAAATACCAAGCCTTCCCTCCTAGGCTGTCATAGACTGGAAGTTCTGCTTAAGTCTTTTTGTAGTTGGTAACCCGATTGTGTTTAAATACTAGTGGCATAAATTCTAGCCTTGTAGAAACTTAAAAGCCACCATATCATGATTAACTGGCATCCAGGTGATGGATTAGAAAAATAATGAGCATTTCTTAAGCAATCATTATGTACACATCACATCACTAATTGTACACACACACACACCTTAATATGTCTCTTCCACATATTTAAATGAGTTCTTTATAGTTATCCAAAAGTTAAACTCTTTAATGTTAACATTTCTTTATGTAGTAATTCTTGATATTTTGGTGCCTGACTACTGCTGTTAATGTTGGATTCTAGAGGTTGGACTTTGGTTTTAAATAGTCCTTCTCCTTCCTCAATGCAAGGACACTTTGCTCTATTAAACTGGTATTCTATGATGCTCATTCCCTACACAATTGCTGAAGACAAATGTGTGCATAAGCAAAAGTGGTAAAGAAAATTGATGGTGTCCGACTATCAAAAGATATACTGTCTGGGGTCTTAAAGGCTTGAAAGTAAACAAGTGACCCTCCAGCTCAAAAGCAACAAAGCCCACAAGAAAGAAGCACATGAGCCTTTGCGATCATGAATTGTTGAAGCCATCGGGTATCAAACATCAAAGAACTAATCACTATTATCATTGTAAATGACAGGGAGTACAGATTGGGGACCCAAATCCCATCTGTAGATTAAGGGACATCCCCTTACAAAAGAGTTGCAGGGAGGAGATGAGTCAGTCAGTGTGTAGTGCAGCGATGATGAAACATACAACTTTTCTCTATTCCTTAAATGATTCCTCCCCTCCCCGATCATGATCCCAATTCTACATTACAAATCTGGCTGAAGCAGAAGATGTACTCTGGTATAGATAGGGACCGAAAATATAGGGGATCCAGGACAGATGATACCTTCAGGACCAGTGGTGAGAATGTAAATACTAGGAGGATGGAGAGAAGGTGGGGTAGAAAGCGGGAATCGATGATAAGGTTCTACATATAACCTCCTCCCTGTGGTATGGACAACAGGGAAGTGAATGAAGGAAGACATTGGACAGTGTACAACATGACAAACTAATAATTTATTAATTATTAAGGGTTCATGAGGGAGAGAGCACAGGGAGGGAGGGGAAAATGAGCTAATACCAAGGGCTTAAGCATAAAAGAAATGTTTTGAGAATGATAATGACAGCAAATATACAAATGTGCTTGGCAAAGAATGGCTATATGTATGGATTATGATAAAAGTTGTAAAAGGCCCCAATAAAATTATTTTAAAATATCATTAACAAAATAGTTCTTCTCATTCTCAAGAAGCTCATAATGAGCTTAGACTGCATGCACCTAACACTTACCTTTTAAGGAATAAAGATGGAAACCAATCTGAGTACTAATATGATTATGAACATAAGTAATTTGGGAAGGGACATCACAATACTGGTCCCAATGATGTGGAGGTTAATGGATGTTCAAATGATCAGCTTTCCAAGTTGCTATAATACTCCATTATCTCTGATACCACTCACCTTCCCCTCACCATTCTGCTTTATATCCCAGGGTTGCAAATTTATTACAATGGCTCAAACATTCACAGACTTCCAAAGAAAAGTTTCACAAGCCCCAAATCTATATTCCAGACTTTAGAAGTTCCTTCTCACTCACAACAAAACTGGCTATGGAAAGGCATGCACCATGATGACTCCATGAATTCAGAGGAAAGTGTCTTTTCAGGCAAATTTTATTTGGCAAATATTCTTAAGATTAATTCAACTTCAGTCTTCTACATAAGTCAGTTCAAAAGAAAATGTCTGGCCCTTGTCTGGAGCACTGATGCTGTTAGGTGCTATCAAGTCAGCTTCAACTCATAACACGTTATGTTCAGCAGAACGAAGCACAGCTAGATCCTCACAAGTGGCTTTATGTTTGAGGCCATTGGTGAAGCTACTGAGCCAATTCTTCTTGTCGAGGGTCTTCCTCTTATATCTCTGCCCTTATATTTTATCAAGCATAATGACCTTCCCCAGGGGCTGCCCTTTCCTTATAATATGCCCAAAGTACATGAGACAAAGTCTGCACTGTGTCCTCGGGTATTCGGGCTGTACTTACTTTCTTCCAGGACAGACATGTTTGTTCTCTGGGAGTCCACAGTACTTCCAGTATTCACCATCAGCATTGTAGTCCAAATACATCGATTCTTCTGCATTGTTCTTTATCCAATGTCCAATCTACACATGCGTAGGAGGCTACTAAAAATACAAAACTTGGGTTAGTCCTTTAACAGCATTTTTGCTATCTGACACTTTAAGGAAGTCTTGTACAGTAAATTTACCCAATGCAGTGAATCCACTGATCTTCAGAATGCTGGTTTCATGAATATTGGCTGTGGATTCTAGGCAAGACAAAATTGTTGACAGTTTCTAATTTTACTATATTTATCATGATAATCTTTTAAAATATTTTTCTTGTTTTTTTTAAAATTGTTTTTCATGATATTCTTATTGGTTCCATTTTGAGAATCCAGGCTTTCTTTACATTGAATTTTAATCCACTCTTAAGTCTGAGACCCTTGATCAACAGCATGTATGCAAGTCTTCCTTATTTTTCAGGAAGCAAGAATATGTCATTGCATGTCACTGGTTGTTGGTAAGCCTTTCATCTATTCTGATTCTATCATCTATCCACATTCTTCTCTCCAGTCTTCTAAGCCTTTCAACACTCCACACTCTTCCTCAATTAACCTAGCTTCTCTGATTACTTGCTCAACAGACAGATTGAATCAGTATGGTGAGAAGACACAACTATTATGCTCTCCTTTAATGATTTAAAACCAGGCTTATTCTCTTTGCACAACTGCCACTTGAGCTATGTACAGATTCTCATGAGTTCAATACTGTTATCTGGAATTCCCATTCTTTTCAAAGCAATTTTTTGTTATGATCCACACAATCAGGTGTCTTTAGATAGTCAATAAAACACAAGAAAATGCCATTCTAGTTTTCTCTGCTCAGCCAAGATCTTTCTGACCTTACCAATGCAATCCTTTCTTCCATACTCTTTTCTGAATCTGGCCTGAACATTTGTAAGTCTCCCATCGTTGTTCTATCGCAACCGTTGTTGTATGATCTGCAGCAAAATTTTATCTGCATCTGAGATTGCCATGATATTGTTCTCTAATTGGAGCGTTCTGTTGGGACAGTTTTCATCGAAAAGGGTACAAATAGACATATTTTCCAGTTATTTGGCCAATAGCTGTGTTCCAAAGACAAGTGAGTGTTGTTATTGCTTCATCAGCTTGGTGAAACATTTCAGTTGACATTTCATCAATTCCATGAGTCTGCTTTTGGCTAATGTTTACAGTGCAACTTATACTTCTTCCTACAACTTCATTATTTCTTGATCATATGCTACCTATTGAAATGATTGAATGTTGACTAGTTCTTTTTGGTACCATGACTACCTTCCCATCTTCTTTATTTATTTTCTGCCTTGTTTAATATTTAACCCATAGAATCTTTCAGTACTGCAACCTGAGCCTTGGATTTTAATTATAATAGAATTCATTATAGCGCTCTGCTTTGCCTTCTTAACTAATCATTGGACTTTTCTGTCCAACTCTTTGAATTCATCATTTCTTCCACTGACTTTAGATAATCTATAAAGAAGACTATGTTTCAGAGAGTCTTCTTATATCCACTTTGAATTTTTCTTTCTTATCTTTTTTTTGGGGGGGGGCATCACTGCCCTCTGGTGGTCTTGAGAGCTACCTAGCCTTGTTCCTGGAGAGCTGCTGGATTTGAACCGCCAAGCCAATGGGCCGCAGTCCCGCACTCAACCACTACACCGCCAGGGCTCAGCCCCAGTTTCTTATCTTTCACCTTTTGCTTTCTTCATATATTTGACGTCACCAACAGCTTATCAGGTCTTTTCCTTTCACATTAAATATATCAAATCTGTTGTTAAAATTTTTTCAAAATTTAGGTGAAATAGAGTCAGGATCATAATTACTCTTGTGGACTGTGTTAGTCCGGGTAGAATAGAGGAACAAATTCATAGACAAGCAGATAGATGTAAGGAAAAGGTTTATAAACAAGAGAAACAGGACATTGAGATAACCTCCCAGTCCAGCCCAGCCCAGTTCAAAGTCATAAGTCTGATATTAACCCATATGCCCGAAATCAGTCTATAAATTCTCCTTCCAACTCATGAAGTCACAGAGCAGTGGGTGAAGAATCCTGGCGTTGGCAGGGGTCTCCACATGGCTCCTCGCTTCCAGGGCTCAGGGTCCATGAACAGCATCCCGTGGTGGCAGAAGCAACTCATCATTGGTAGAGGTCTCCATGTGGTCACCCCAGCCTCAGACGTCTGACTCCATCGGGGCAAAGCCGTGTGGTCTTTCTGCCGGCTCCTCCAACTTCTCGGATGCTGCCATCTTGTCCTGTCCGTATTCATTGTCTCTCAGACTAACTCCCAACAACTGGGGAAGATAGCTTCTCATCTTCATGAGGGAAATATCGTGAGATTTCCCAGAACTCTTGGGAGAAAGCCATGCCCACATAGAGGCCTCATTGTTTACTCAATGGCTATCTCCAGATTAATAGGCCATACTCCACCCCTACATTTCAATCATAAAATTAACATAAGCACATGACTGCCACATGGACTTGTTTTACTTTTCTTCAGGATCAAGCTTAACTTACAGATGAGCAATTTATGATCTTTCCAACAGTGAGACCCTGCCCTTATTTTGAAAGATGATATTTATCTTTGCCATCTTGTCTTCCCACAGAGACAGTCTATTTAATTTTTGTCTATTAATTCTCCCATCTGGATAATTCCACATGTATAGTGGCCACTTGTGTTGTTGGAAAAGGGTATTTGCAATGAAAAAGCCATTGGTCTTGGAATATTGTACCACATGATCTCCAGCTTCATTTCTATTACTGAGTGCACATTTTCAAATACTTTCCTTTCTGTTTGTTTCCAATTTTTAAATTTTAATTGTCATTAATTGTCAATATATCTTGATTGCTTGTTTGATTAATATGAGATTGAAGGTGTTGGTTGAATTCTATTTCTGCGTAACTAGCTCTAGTGGGTGGTGCATAAATTTGAATAAGAAATATAGAATGAATTCCATGTATGTGGATAGACATTATCCTTTCACAGATAGAATTTTACTGAAACTAGATATTGAAATATCTCTTTACACAATGAATACAATGCTATTACTCTTTAACCTGTACTTCCCAGTATAGTAAGCCATATGATTTTCTTATTCAAAATTAGCAATAGTCGTTCATTTCCATCAACTCACCCAGCATATTGATCATTAGGCATTCAGTTTTTCCAATTTTCCTAGATTTGTAATTTTTATAGTCTAAGTTACAACTGTTAATTATATTTGCATGTTTCTTCTCATTTCAAGTCATGCCCCATCAGCAAAGGAAGTTCAGGAAATTTGTACTACTACAGGATTTACTCCCTCAAAGTCCATATGATCAACTACTGGAAGAAGGCAGTTCTTCTTAAGTCATATGTTGAGTTTCTTCCAGCTTAAGGGACTAATCTTGTACTGTATCCCATAGTATTCTGGTGCTAGTCATTAACTTTTCAGAACCTGACAGTGTTTGGCTGCTGTCCATAATGTGTTTCCAGTGGTCAATTCCTCTGAAACTGGCAGCCTATTTCTTCATTGAAGTCTATTAGCTTTGCTGAAACCTGTTAACTTTGAGTGATTCTGCTAGTATTTGAAACACCAGTGACATAGCTTATAGCATCACAGCAACATAGCACCAAAGTACAACAAACTGACACACAAGAGGTGGGCAGCCTTGATGGAGGTTTGGATTTACCCTCTGATTTCAAACATTTAAATAGAGAACATGCTAATCACTTTTGTACACAGTAGCCTTGCCAGGTGTAGTATCAGCCAGTTGTGCAACCAAGGTCTTCTACTTTCTTAAATCAAGTAGTAAGCCGGGGTTTGCCTATTAAGAAATAAATTAAAGAAGGAAATTATTTCTTGTTTTATCATGCATTATAGAGCACACCACCAAAGGACCTAGGGGTGCTTATTTTGGCACAGTGAGTTATACATTGGACTGATAACCTCAAGGTCAGGAGTTTGAAATCACCACCCACTCCACAAGAGGAAAAAGGATTTCCACATCCATAAAGACCTACAGTTTTGGAAACCCATACAGACAGTTCAGCACTATCCTTTGGGAAGCTCTGATCTTGACGGCGGTGAAATTTTGTTTTGTTTTGTTTTGGTGTAGTAACGCAGGAACTTAAGAAATATTTCACCTTAATCCAGCCTATTTCATCTAGCAGGCACCAAACTCCAAAATTGGACTAAAATTGCAGGTATAAAGACCAGAATTGATAATATATTTTTAAAAACGGATTGCCCGGACTAGAAATCCATGCTATGTAATTAACTGCAACACAGTGATTGTGAATATAATGATGAGTGATACAAAGCTTTCTTCCCAGAAGCACAAGCCTTGTTTATTTCTGTCTCCTTCATGCCAGGCAGAGAGTCTGGACCATTTTTTGTGATCATCAAATGTTATTCTCAAATTGAAATGTGATATTTAAAAAATTTTTAACTTCAAAAAGCTATAGCACAATCAGAAACCATGGATCAGAAAAAATGACAAAGATACTGGTCAATATTTTGCACTAATCTTAAATGATTATTTTCAGGAATACATACATTGCTTATGTTATCATTATTGTTCACCAATAGAGACATCTCTATTGTTTAGCAAAATATTGTGCCTCAGGGATGATGTCTTCTTTGGTTCAATGACAACATCTGGAGACAGGAAAGGGTAGGAAAAAATTGAGAAATGGGAAATACAGGGAAGACGTGGAATAACTGAGATGGTATTACATTGTGAGCATTGCAATCAATGATATGAAATAAGAAATGTGGGAGTTATTACATTGTGAGCATTGCAATCATTGATAGGAAATAAGAAATGTAGTTGTTGAATGAAAACTGATTTGCTCCAAAAACCTTCTCCCGATCCATAATAAATATTTAAACGAAAATGTTTTCCATAAAATGGAAAGACTGCAATGGGGTCAGCTAACTAAATATAGTAGTGTCCATTTCATTCACTTTAGTTGATTTTATTTTTTAAGAAAGGTGTATTTGTAATATGTTTTGTTATTAGTTATATTATTATCAAATATGTTAATTACTTCTAAGGGTTTACTTTGAGAATCCTTTCTTTCTTTAATGCTATACATATATTTGAACGTCCAAAAAGGAGGAGAGTTCAGCTTAAAAACTGTGTCTGTGGCCAATGGAGATAGATGTTTGGGTCATTGACTTGTCATGGAGCCAAACTTCCTTTTCTAGAGTCCCTCCACAGAAAAGTCTCTCAAAATCAACCAGACAATTTTGCCCTTGGCCATTGAAAAGTAGCGGTTGATTTTCTCTGTTTGGGAGAGCCAAAGCAGGGGACTGTCATTTCCCTTTAGGGGTTAGTCATGAAAGGAGCCCTCAAACGGAAGGATGGCTTAATGACCCTGTGTAATTAGCTGCCATTAGTTTAACTCTAATTCAACTGTTTGGGATCCATATAAAATAAATATATTTTCAATTTTTTAATTAAACATGATGTGATACTTTTTCTTAAAGTATCATCCCTGGACAAGAAGATACAGTATGTCGTGAATGCTCCGCCATCTATAAGGTAGACAAGGGACTTGTGTCTACCTCCCACTCTTGCTCAATTCCTTAATAAGCATATTCAGTGCAAGTAAAGTAGACTTCTCTTCTTTTGTCTCTAGAGAGGTCCTATGCACTTAACATTCCCAACCTGAGAATTCCGTCCCCCTAGAGATTTTTTTCACTGATGAGCATGTTACTAGTTTTTTGGTTTTTGTTGTTAGGCGTCAACTCAGCTCCAAGTGTGCGTGATCGTAGGCACGCACAACAACCCTGCACCATTCTCACAACTGTTAAGTGTGAGCCTGTCTTTGTGGCCATGGTGCCAACCTGTCTCCTCGAGGGTCTTCCTTTCTGGGGACCTCACCACTCTACCAGTCATGATGTCCTTTTGCAAGCACTAATCTCCCTAAGAACATGTCCAAAGTACATGGGACAAGGCCTGGCTATCCTACTTCCAAGGAGCATTCTGGCTGTACTCCTTCCAAGACAAATTTGTTTGTTCTTCTGGCAGTCCACAATATTTTCCATATGCTTCATATAAATGAGGTCACATGCCATTTTGTCTTTTTTGTGGCTATTTTGTTTTACAATCTAATGTTTTCACAGTTTATCCATGTCCTAGCAGGTATCAGCACATAATTTTCCTTTTACAGTTGAATAATATTAAGACTTCTGGGTTTTTATGATAATCTGCTATGATGATGGGTTATATACCAGGCTTCTAACCTCAGAGAAAGTGGTTTTGTGTTGTTGTTTTAATTCATTACCAGCAAAATTGTAAAGAACTAGGAATTAAGAAGAACATTTTTTTCTTTCCAACATGAAGTTGGACACAAGTATAATTAATAAATAGTTGTTGGTGGAACAGTTGCAACAAATAGTTTATTTTTACCAGTTTTATTGGCACATTATCAACATATAATACAATTCAATAGTTGGGTCATATCAAGAAGAGTACAAAAAACAAGCAACACAATTAAGAAATGGGAAAAAAGACATGAACAGACAGTTCACCAAAAATGAAGTACGAATGGCTAACAAACACATGAAAAAATGCTCATAATCATTAGTCATCCAGGAGATGCAAAGTAAAACAACAGTGAGATGCCACCTTCTGCCCACAATGCTATCCCAATTTTCAGAGAAAAAAGAAAGCAACAGTGCTCGAGAGGCTGTAGAGTGAATGGAACATGTATACACTGTTGATGGACTTGAAAATACTTCAAGCCATTATGCAAAGTGATATGACAACACTTCAAGCAACTGAGAATTGAAATCACAAAGAATACAGCCATACTGCTGCTATTAGGCATACACCCAAAAGCAATGAGACACAACATGGAGTATGCTCTCCGTTGCTTATAGCAGCATAGCTCACAATATCAAGGAGCTGGAAGCAGCCCAAAGACCCAACAACAGATGTGGTAGTTGTGTACTTTGGTGTCAATTTCATGATCGGAAGTGTCAGGGTGGAGTCTAGCCTGTCAATCAGGAGCTAGCCAATGAGGCCCCTGTGTGAGCCTGGCTTTCTCTGAGAATTCTGGAAAATCTCACAGTATTTCCCATTGGAAGTGAGAGACTATAGACTCAGTCTCTTGAAGACATTCTACTGACAAGAGACAAAGCTGATTCCTTGTGAGCCAGCCCAGAGGAGAACCCACATGGGTCTATCCTGATGAAACCAGACCTCTGAAGCCAGAAAAGTCACATGGAGACTCCTTCCAGTGTTGAGATGCTTCTGCCATTACTGGATACACACGACTCTGCACCCACTGGCCTGTGATTGTCCTGGTGCCACTGTATGTGCTTCGTGAGTCTGAAGAGGACTTATGGATTGGTACGGTACACATGAGCTAATAGCAGACTTATGGACTTGAACTGGACTCTGTTGGGATGCTTTCTCAATATTCTATTCCTCTTGTATATAAAAATCTCCCTTATATACAATTCATGTTTATAAAATTTGTTTCTCTAGTCTACCTGGACTAACACAGCAGATGGATAGATACATGGTGGTACAATTAGTTCTAAGGGAAAGGCTGTGAAACTCCAGTTAGGAGTCTGTACCATTAGAACATGTAGCAACTCTTCTCTCATAAGATTTTTCTCCTTAATGTGGGACTGTTGGTTATCACTTGTGTGGGGGAGAAAAATGAGGCAGCATGCTTCTATAAAGACTTCTGCAATTCTACTGAACCCTACTGGGGCAGTACTCCTGATAGGCAAGGGTGACAAGACTGTCTTATATACCTTGAACATGTTGTCAGGAGAGATCACTCCCTGGAGAAGAAGATCATGCTTGCCAACCTAGAGGGGCAGCAAAAGAGAGGCGTCACCAAGGAAAAGGATTAGCATGGTGGCTGCAACAATGAGCTCATGCAAAGGAACAGGTGTGAGGTTGATGTAGGACCAGGCAGAGATTTGGTCTGTCATGCCTAGGGTTGCTATGGGTCAGAAGTGACTTGATGATCCCTGGCAACATTGACACCTGGATCCTGTGAGTGAGGCATGACTTCAGGGCAGCAGGTTTTTGCTGGTGGTTTGCGTCATTTAGGAGCTTCTACACTGAAACATGGTGCAGGACCAGGCGGTGTCTTGTTCTGTTGTGCATAGTTGCACTATGAGCTACAACCTACACATTGGCACGGAACAAGAAGACCAGCTTCCAAAAGGAATTGAAATTGTAAGTGGTGTTTTGTTTTCAGAACGGTGATCTTGAGCTTTTATGCTATGGGCTGTCCATTTCTCTTCAGATGGTATGTAGTGCAGTCTCACATGACTAACTACTGACTTCTTCTTAACTGTTTTCCTTTCCGGTGAGTTAAACTTGAGGAAAGTCTCGCATTTAGGGACAAACATAAAGTAGTTGTTTGATCAGTTTAATGTTCTAAAAAGGCATTATAATGGTTTCCTGTGTTTAAAGGGATAGAAACCAACTACCTAGAAAAAGGTAAAGTGGCAGAAAAGTTAAGTAGGGACATAAAATTGCATATACTAAGAACTCACCCTAAGTGTGAAAGTCACTTTTGCTTTTAAGTAGGTAAGAAAAATTGATTTCTGTTCAAAATTAAAACAGTCAACGTAAAAGCTGACATGTAGTAGATACTTTTAAGGTTGTTGTGAGTCAGAAGTAATGCAACAGTAGTTGTGGTCAGGTGCCGTCAAGTTGGTTCTGACTCACTGTGACCTTAGGTACAACAGAACCCAACCCTGCACAGTGCTGTGCCTTCCTTACAACTGTATTTATGTTTGCGCTTAGTGATGCCACCACTGTGTCAGTCCATCTTGTTAAAGGTCTTCCTCTTTTGGACCGTCCCATGATTTTATTTAGTATGGTATCCTTCTTCAGGGACTGACATGTCCAAAGCATGTGAGATAAAGTCTTACCAACTTTACCTCTAATAAACTTTCTGGTTATATTTTTTCCAAGATGAGAGTAGGTTTGGTATATTTGGTATTATGCTCAGGCGTGTCATAAACAGACTACCTGTATATTATTATTTTTTTAGGGGGGCATCACTGCCCTCTGGTGGTCCTGGGAGCTACCCAGCCTTACTGCTGCTGGATTTGAACCGCCAAGCCAGTGGGCCGCAGTGAGCCCCGGGGCTCAGCCCCCTGTAGATTATTTTTTAGCAAATTCTTGATCATTTTATACATAGATTTTGCCCCATAGATTTCATTCTTATGTGCAGATGAGGAAACTGGGGTCTAGGCACTTGATGCAAGGTCTGCAAGCAATGATAGAGTTAAGTATAATTCAAGACCAACCAACCTCTCTACAATAGAATTTGTCCTTGAAAACCCTTGGGAAAAGGTTCCACTCTGACATCCATGAGGTCATCGAGGCATTGACTCCATTGCAGCTAGTGTTGTCTGATTAGAAACTGTACACTCTTGGAAGTTGCATGATACTGCATGATGTTGGGCTAGAGAAGGTTCAAACAAAATCGCAAGAGTCCAATGTCCTCAGCTCTGCTCTGGCATTAACTGTCCTGTAACTCTGGACAAGACCCATCTCTACTCTGAGCCTCTATTTTCCTTTGTATAATGAAAAGTAGAGACAATTTAGATCATATGGTCTCTGGGGTTCTTTTCTATTCTAAGTTTCTCTGACTCTGTAATAGCATCCTGACTTTGGAGACACACACACACACACACACGCACACGCACACACACACTGCTTATTCCAAGGCTATAATTTAATCCCAAAGTAAATATCCCTTGCAACTTGATGCTAAGTCCAAGACCTCACCAAATCCTATTATTTACATTATAACAGACTCTCAGGCACATAACATCATAACAAATACCACTTGCAAAATCTGACAAGCCAACTCTTTAGAATAAACTGCTAATGGGGTGTGATTTTTGGACATAAAATGTTAATACAAACGGGAAAAAAGAGAGCGGGAGGAGAAGGGAAACTCAAAACAAATGGTGCTTTCTCTTTAAATCATTTCTGTTCTACAATGTTACCTTGACAACTTAGCTTTGGCTCTTTAGCTGTGGGGGTTTTCGGTGTGGGAAAATAAGGGTGTTCTCCTGTCTTCTGGGGTTTCCTTTTGCTTTGTGGAGATATGCAATGTCAAACGTGAGCCCCCCCCCCCCCCCCGCCCTGCATCCCCACCAACCCAGGAGAATGCCCACGTGAGCTCAGGGGTGGCGTGTCATCCAGAAACAGCCACAGGCTCACAGAATTAGGAAAACACCTCATTAAAGGTACATTGTTTTTGTGCCTGCTCCTCCTCAGCACCACAATGCAGATTCCAACAGCCTGTAAATGTTACCTTGGGGGACCCACCTAGTGAAAGGAGCAGTGAGCAACAAAAGAACCTGGAAAATAATTGCATTATTTTTAGTTGCAGCAGCGACAGATGTGCCTATCAGGATGAGGGGACAACTCTGAAGTGCTGAACCACTCTGAAAATGCTAAAAATATTGTTCCCCCTCTGGCCATTGAGATTTCCAGCAAAGACTTAGGCAACAGCAGGTAGGGAGATCCAATTAGAATCCCTCTCTCTCAGCTGTAATAGGCTCCTTATCAGGGCTGGCAAGAACCCTGGGCTCACAGGGGTCAGTCCGGGACTCAGGTGGTAGCGTGTTTAATACAGGGGCAGTGTTGAGCGAAAGGAAGGCGATATCCCCAGCATCTAGCACCACGGGGCAGAGCCGGTGTGGAGCATGGCTGCCACATCACCACTGGTTCTCCAGGCGCTTTCCATGCTGGTTGTGAGCCCCGCAGTCCCCCAGGCGTTGGTGCCTGGGAGCCAGCCTGTGTGGGACACATGTGTTTCCCATTCCAAGCTGGAGACAGCCCAGTAGCTGCTGCGAGTGGGACTGACCCAGCCGCACTGAAGTAGGGAGTACGGTTTCAAAGCAGCCAGAAAAAGAACGGGAATGCTGTTCAGGAAATTCTTCAGGCATGGGCAGGGACTTGGCTGCGTTTCGGCACTTGGAAAATTTGACTGGGGCAGCTTCTGAACGCAGGCTGGGCCTGCTCGCTCGCAGCAGGCCCCGGGCCGCCTCGCTCAGAGCGGCGCGGCGATCCAGGACGGCGAGGCAAGCGTGTTCGCCGGCTCCCAGCGCCGCCCTGCGAAGCGGACCGAGAGGTAGGGGCTGACCCAGCCGTCCGGCGTTGCCCGCCGCTCGCTGCGCGCGTCGGAAACCTCCCTCCTGCGGTTTGTTTGCCGGTGGTTCCAGGCATGTTTGGGAGGGGGGTGGGGGGTGGGGGCGGCCAAGCGGGGGCCGGCATTCATGAAAAGATCATGACTGTCTCATGTGTGATCTGCCCCCACCCCCCGTGGGGATCTGGTTTTTTTTTCAGCGGGGAAGAGGTACTTTTCAAAGTTTTTGCGTGTTGGGCAACAGGGGGCAAAAGTATGAGGACGCTTTGGAGTGCGACCCTGCTCCAATCTGGGGTAACTTTTCCTTTCTGCGTGGAACGACTGAGTTCATTGGCTGGAAAATCCTTTCCGATGCCAGGTCTGTGTTCTTTGCTTCCGAGAGTTCTGAGAGAGGCGTTTTGAGCACATAATGGCTCGCATTTTAGGAGGGAATCAGAGTTGGAAGTTTCTATAGTCTATCACACCGTTCCAGTGAGAGAACAGATGTGCGTACCAGACGTCTTGTATTATGATTTTCCAGTTTGACTGTTGTTAAGGAGCCCTGTGATATATTGACGGAGCGAGCCACTGGATTTACCCTTGCCATGCTGTTGCGAGCGTCAGTTTCGGTTTTTATCACTTGACAAAGTAACTTACAATATTGGACTCCAAACTCCCTTCTGAATTTTACAAAGTACTATCAGAAAAGCCGTGATGGGAAATGATAATAGGCTCTAACGAATTGTTAAAAAACAGGAGACAGAATGGCTTGTTTTCTTTTGATTGGTAATTAGATGCATTACTAAAAAGAGCACTTAAAAAAAACACACCTGGAACTTGCAATACAGTAAATCTCAGTAAAAGGCAGGTCTTAGTTTTCTTCTGATTGTGGCAGGCATTCTTTCGCCAGTGTGTGTAGCTGGAATGGAGTGTGGACCCCTTTCCCAGTGGCTAGACTCTACCCATTGTGCATGGGGCAGGCAGCTGACAACATTATGGCAGCATTCTAGCATGTGCAGTCGTACAGTGACTTGTAAAAGCTTGATTCAACTCAGATGAAACGGAACTAAACCACACTACAGCTTTCTGATACGGATAGAAACGAATGGTCATTTTCCGAAGGAGGATTGGCCCGGAGTCTGATTGGAGAGACTGGTGAATGGAGACTCAAACCAAAAACCTAAATCACTGTCATTAATCTGATTCTGATCCATAGTGCCCCTACATGACAGGGTGAACTTGCCCTGTGTTTTACTAAGACTAACTCTTTATAGGAGTAAGAAAGCTTCGTCTTTCACACCTCCCCATGCCCCTCCCCCACATACACACCTGAAATCCACCACAGAACAGATAATGGTTTGGACTGCCCACCTTGAAGTTAAGAGAGTAAAGCACAAACATTACGCCTTCAGACCTCAATTTGGGAGTAAGTACACTTCAAATGAAATCTTCTTGAGAACAGGTGTGTGCATACGTCAGCGTTTTCTAATCTTTAAACAAGTAGCTAAATAGAAAGTAAGGTTTGAAGGTGAATGAAGAGAGAAGGGCTCAGAATGCTCAGACATTGCTTTGGGTAGGATGTAGCATGAACACCCAGAATAATCTAATCCAAATTCACTGCCATCAAGTTGATTCTGACTCACTGCAAACCCCAGGACAGGGTGGAACTGCCCTCTGTGAGTTTCCGGACTCCAAATCTTTACAGGAGTAGAAAACGTCTTCTTTGTTCTGCAGAGCAGCTGTTGATTTTGAACTGCTAACCTAGCAGTTAGCTGCCCAAAGCTTAACCCCTAGGCTACTATCACTCTTCATAGGATGGATAGAATCACAGTTTAAGTCAGTGGAGATGGAAATCCGGTCCTCTTGATTGAAACTCATGATTTCCAGCTGGCAATTAGGTTATTTTCCTTTTTAACACTTAATGGGGAATATAGCATGAATAGCAGGGTTTCTCATTCTAAAATTTAGCTCACCTTATTTTTACCCCTAACCAATCTCATATTTGTGCCACTTGGGGCTTGAGGAGCATTTGGGAATTGCAGGACATGAGACAAGGAAGAGTGCAGTTGGAAGTCATTATAGCCAGTGACTAAATATTGTCCTCTTTTTTTTTATTTCTGAAATGCCTACTGAGTGAGCAAAATGCCAAGACCGATAAAGGAACCTCCATGAACTATAGCCAAGCTTACCGCCAGTGAGAAGAGAGACTCAACTGGGATAGAATGTAATACTCCTCTAAATTTAGTGTGCTTCAAGTGTTGAGCAGGAGAGGCATGAAACAGAAACTTCAGGTTGGAGGATTATGAAGAGCAGTGCCTAAAACTTGGGCATCAGTCCAAAGGTTCTCTCTTTAAAAACCAGGGAGAGAAGGATCAAGCCTCCCATGGCATTTGACTGGGGCAGAAGTAATTCAGAGCAGAGGGTAGGCAGTAAGGAGGGAGGAGGGACTACACTACAAAACAGGACAGTAAAGGGTAGAGAGAACAGAGATCGTGCTCAGGAACAAGATAGACATATTGGAGACACCGTAGAAATCACCAGACTCTGCTTTGTTCAGTTTGATAGATGTGGACGACCAAGGACCTCAGAAAACTTTTTTTTTTTTACCTTTCTGACACTAGGAAACCTTATGGCGAGCCTGTCTGCCATGCCTTCTGGAAGTAATCAGATTGCACATTTTGTAAGAACGACAGCACCCGAGGGTTCAAGTTTCCCCAGCAGGGAAAGGCAGGCTCTTAAGATTTTATTTTTAACCCATATTTGTTCTTTCCAGCGATAATCCCTGCTGGGGGTGTTGAGTGAAGGGACCAGGTGGAAATGGGTAAGCGAGGACAGTGAATAAAGCTTATGCAAAGTCCTCCCCATGGGCATTTTACTATTAAGACAAATTTTGTAATGGGATAAAAATTTTGCCTGTTCTGTATTTCAGTGAGCAAAACATTTCTCTACTTTATTTCTAAAGAGGATCCCAGGGTAAAAGCCACATTTAATACTAGCTCCATCAGATTACTGGTTCATAGAATTTGGGGGTTGACCATCTTGAAATGACTTGACCAATTCTTCTGTCTTTGTTTGGGCATCACTGCCCTCTGGTGGTTGTGGGAGCTACCCAGCCTTGCTCCTAGAGAGCTGCTGCTGGATTTGACCAATGCTCTAATTTAGTTTTTCTTCATTTTGAGTAAAATCACGGTTGCTTTATGTAAAACAGAAATAAGCATTTTCTGGACTTTAATAACTTTCATGGTCATTATACAAGGGGATTCAAATAGTTCATAAAAATATACATATTGACAGATAATGAAATTTTTCATTACCTCTTTTCAAGACTCCTTGTAGACTTTGAGTATATTGGTGTAACTACTGTGTCAATCTATCTCTTTGAGGGCATCGTTAATATTTGCTAACCCTGGTAGGTAGCATGGATTACACAATGAAATGCTGACTATGAAGTCAGCCATTCAAACCCACCAGTCACTCCAAGATGAGGCTTTATTCTCCTTTAAAGATTTCTTGCCTCATAAACACAATGGGAAGTTTCCCCTTAGAGAGACACTATGAATCATAAGTGACTTATGGCAGTAAGTTTGGTTTCTTTGAATTTCCACTTCAGCTAACTGAAGTTCCTGGTCATATACAGAGCCCTTTTAATCAGGGATTTAAAAAAAGCATGGCCCTATAGTTGTAGTCATTTGTACTACATGAGAAATATGATATGCCATGTTCAAATGCTCAGTAAGTACAAAGTAAAAGAGGTTTTTTGAAATGAATTCTTTATTTGATCATTATCAAGCAACTAAAACACAAAATTTTGCAAAGAAATTTTTTAACGATCTGAGTTTGCAGAAGAGTGAGAAAAATGTTCCCATGAACCACACCTTCAGAAATACAAGTGTCATGAATTGCATTGCATGACCCTGACCACCTCTGCAAATACAAAAAAAAAAACTCTGCCTAATTTCAAGGATGTTATACTAGGATCAAATAAGCTGGACAATGTAAACATGGTATTGACCATTGTCTAAAGATTCCTTTTAATACCATACCCATTCTGCTATACCCTAGACAGATACTTGTTTATTCTACTATTTTTTCTCTCTTCAGCCCTACTTATATTTACTTGAGGGCTATTATATCATCTTCGACCTGCAACTTGAAGGAATATGCTTTTTTGTTATTCCACACTCATATTTATTCTTTATAGCCATTAGAATGGTACCATCTGTTGCCTTGATGATATTATGGGACTGCAATGGCAGACACTAAAGACAATGGAAAACTGGCTCAAAGAAGATCCCTGTTAACATTTCTACTGTAGCCCAGCCATTATCTTGATCCCAGATAGGGGGGTTCTGCAGAAAATGTGATTGGAAAATAGTATTTTAATGTCCTATAAGTGAAGATTCTTTTTGGATGCAAGTAATGGAAACTCAGCTCCTTGTTCCCAAATCTGATGTTGAGTGAATATTAGATGAACACCCTGGCTCCATAATTATAGCTGAGTGTTATTAGAAAGTATGCTAAAGAAAGTAATATTATAACAAAGTCTTTGTGCTGAAAGGTCCCTCAGAAATTGCACAGTTTGATGGCTTCTCACCACATACTGAACTGGAATCTCTCAGATTATAAATGGAGAAACTCTGCATTTTGAAAATCCTCACACTCGGGTGATTCTGTTGCAGCCAAACTCACACTGTGACCCACAGAACTGGGCTTGTTATATACTGTTGTGATTGAATCTTCCATCCACCCCAAGAATTCCGTCTGCAGCCTTCCTGACAAATGCCAGCCAGAGGTAATGTAGATGCCTTCAGTGATGGAGGAACTCCCTACACTGTGAGAGACCTAGGTATGCTTTTTCTCATTTCAAGTATCCTTAGTGTGCACCCAACTTGCTCCTCTGTAGGTTTTAAATCTTGGCCCTTTTCATACTATGAATGTAGGATGAGGCAGAGTTGTGGGGTAGTGGGTGGGTATGGCCAGTGGAGGAAATAAAAAGTGTTGGGGTTGAAATATTGTCATAAACATTGGTTCTGCTAGTCTCTATAGAGTTTTATTTATTCCATCTGTAAAGTGAAATCTGGTGCCTTTAAAGTGTTTCATATGTGTTCTGACCTGTGATCTGTGTGCAACCTGTGAGCAAATAGTTAGAAAAACTTGATTAAATGACAGAGCATTTAGCATCAGGCTTGGAGGAAAGCTTATTAACAACCTATCATAACAGACCTGGCAAGCTGAAAGTGAGCCGCACCTGAGTCCCCTCCTGTTGAAGATCGAGGATTACAACCATCAGTGTGGATTGTAATTCAATATAAAGAGGACCACCATCCTCACAACTGAATTGATAAAGAGCATCATGATCAACAGTGAAATACTGAAATCGTCAAGGATTTTATCTTTCCTGGATCCGTAATGAGCGCTCACGGAAGCAACAGTCGTGAGATCAAGCGAAACATTGCATTGAGTACGTCCGCTGCAGAAGACCTCTAAATTGTTGTAAAGTAAGGGTCTTACTTTAAAGACAAAGTTGTGCTGGACTGTGACAGTTATATAATCTGTTGTCAATTTAAGACTTAAGAGTGGAGAGGTGGAGTCTAGCCTGTCAATCAGGTTACAGCTCAATGACTTCGTTTGGCAGGACTAAGGAGATTAATAGTTCACTGGAGGTGGGACACACTCACTGCTTGCAAGACAGTCTTGTGGAGAGGACACATGGAGTTATGTTAGCGTCCTAAAGCTGAAGGAGCAACCTGGAGACCCTTACCAGCACTTAGATGCTTTTACCTCCACTAGATCCACAAGACTTTCCACACTCAAGGGCCTGTGATCTCCTGCATTTGGCATCATTGCATGTGTTTTGTGCATCTGAGGAGGAATTTATAGATTAGTATCAGAAATATGGACTTAATATTGGTTTTATGGACTTGATCTGTACTGTGCTGGCATGTTTTCTCAACATTTGATTGATCCTGTATATAAAGCTCT
Source organism: Nesogale talazaci (assembly GCA_004026705.1). NCBI lineage: Eukaryota > Metazoa > Chordata > Mammalia > Afrosoricida > Tenrecidae > Nesogale > Nesogale talazaci. The sequence goes on along the minus strand of PVJH01001528.1, from coordinate 123,293 downwards.
TATACAAATAGGAGTCTCTCTGGATTTGTTTATCTAGTCTACCCACACTAATACACCTACCCAAGTCATAGTATTTTCAATTGCCTGTTAAGTTTGGGCACTGCATAACAAAGACCAAAGGAGGAGTGCTACATTTGAAATGTGGTCTTGGTAAGGGATATTGAAAGTACCTTTGACTACCAAAAGAGCAAAAAATCTGTCTTGGACGAAGTTCAGCCAGATATTCCTTAGAGACAAGGATGTTGTGACTTCATCTCCTGTACTTTGGACATGTTATCAGCAATAGTGGAGGGGCTGTGAAAAAGAGCAAGACCCTCAATGACATAGAATGAAAGAGTGGTCACAACGATGGGCTCAAACAGGGAGAACTGTGAGGATGGTAGAGAACCAGACAATGTTTTGATATTTTGTACATAAGATTGCTATGAGTCTGGATGACACTTAACAACTTGATTTTCTGTATTTCTATATTCTGTTTAATTAAGAATGATTCTTAGACTCTCTCAAATATAGACATCTTAAATTGCGTGACCATTTCTTCATCCTTTTTCTTTATTGTTCTCTAAACACATTTCAGTTAAGATACACCTAGAAAAGAATACATATCTAATTTCTAAAAAACAAATATGTATTGTGAATTCCAAATTTAGTCATCAGGCATTTGCATAGGACATGATTAGGACACCATTCATCCACTAAACAGAAGTCAAGAGGGAGATTGTAAGGTAGAAAAAACCCACTAAGATGTGGAATGATCTTGCAGCACAAAAGAGAGATTGCATATGACCACCTCAGAGCTATTGCTTGTTCCATTTCACATCACTGCTATAAAGTGCATATCACAAGAAAGCAGGCCACATGTGCATATAAAAGCTGTACATGTTATCCCAGTGCATATAAAAGCTGTACATGTTCGATATTATATGTATTCAATATGTACTAGTGCTATGGAGAAGTTTAAAACTCCAAAATTTCCAAAATGGGACATTGAGACATGAAGTGCCTGTTGAAAAAATGGCTCCAATAATCTTGCTTGAAATAGAGTAGCCACAGACATTCACTTAGTCAAAGACATATCATCTGCAATGAGCAAGCAAGAGGAGCACAGAATAAGATAAGCTTGAATCCTGAACTTCACATAAATCCACAGGTTCTGAGATACACAGATCCAAGTTGGAATCCTGATTATGTAAGTGTTGGTGAGTCTTCTCTATATGCCCCATTTTCCTCTCTGTTACAGTGGACACAATATAAAGTGATGGGATTGTGCACATAAGATGTTTATTATATTGAATCCCCAAGATATGCAAATACATTTGTCGTTGTTATAGTCGAGTCAGTCAAACACATATGAGTCAAGTCGACTATGCAAAAGGTATGAAACCATTGTAATTTAAGGGGATTTCATTGGCTGATTTTCAAAAGACATCAGACCCTTCTGATCTAAGCTCCCCTTGTATGGTGAGTGGTGACTATGTGTCAGGTTCATTAGCTGGGTGTCAAGTCTAGCTCTCCCACTTGGGAGGTAAGACTGCTACCAACCAAACTAAAAACCCACTGGAATCAAGTTGATCCAGATCTTGTGACCCTCTAGAACAGGGTAGAACTGCTCCATAAGATTTCCAAGCATATAATTTTTATGGAAGCAGACTGCCACATTGGCTTTCCCCATGGAGCAGTTGGGGAGTTCATTGTACCCAGAGAATTGAACCCGTGTGCCTTCGTGGCTCAAAACTGAATCCCCACTGCCTTTGAACCCATCCACTGTCATCAAGGTGATTCTCACCTGTAGACACCCTATTGAACAGGGTAGAACTGCCCCGAAAAGTTTCCAGAGTTGCAAATCTGCACAGAAGCAGTCTGACTCACATGTCTTCAACATAGTGGCCCATGTGTTCAAGCTGCTGCCGAGCCTCCAGTTAGCAGCCAGGTGCTTCAACCCACAGTGTCACTACATCTACTTAGTGAATTGCCCGTTTCTTAACTCTATACTTTAGTTGTTATATAATTAATGTTAACTGAGCTAGCACTAGGCAAGCTTATTTGAAAAAAATAAAACATGAAGATAAAGCAAGGTGACAAGCAACAAGGAAAGAGGGAATGTTTTGCACTGCATTTTTCAGGCTGCCTTTCCTAGATGGTACATGTTTCTCTGCAGACCCCATCACCCCTTTTATTTCCTCTCTGCTGCCACTCACGAACTTGATAGTCTTCATCTGTGTTTCAAATTCCTGTTGCAAACTGTGAACTGCTGGGAATAAAGGAGGCCATGTAAGCTGAGACCCCTGGCCTGCTTTTCAGACTGGTCTGGGGGGCTGGCGGAGGACTCTGTCACCACGGGTCACTGAGTGTCTGAACCTTGCACTGAAAGTTTCATTGCTTTGCTCCGAAAGTGTTGCTGGTGGTTGTACTAATAGAGTCCCAGTGTGTGTAGGTAGACACCAAAGCCTACAATTCATTCTTTTCTTATGCCCGATAAAGCAATGGCACCTATTAAAGCAAGCACCAGTCACTGGTAAAAGCTGTTTTCCCAGGGATTAGCCCCACCCCCGCCTCCTTCTTCAGGCCGCTTTTTCTTGCCAGAGTGATAGGATCAGACTCCCTTGTGAGCACCCTGACTTCCAAGTAATGCAGTTCTGAATGGCTGCAAATCACACAGATATCCGCTAGGGTTGGATTATTCAGCCACAGACCCTGCTAATCCTTGAACTGCTACTTACTGGTAATAATTACCAGGGCTGGCTCCTCTCTGCAAGCAAATATTTTGACAACACCTTCCTGGATTAAATCTGTTTGGAATTCTGGTACCTTGCATAGTGTGTTCCATGCAGAGGAGGCAGAAGTGAGGAGCAGAACCATGCTATGCTTCAATCACATGCTACTTTCCTCTTCATACAGATGCTGGTCTTTTCCCATCTCGTTGGCTCTTGTCCTCACTCTCACCCTTCCTTTGTTTGTTCTGGTCCCTCTTCACATTGCCACCTCTTTGTTCTTTCCCTTGCTCAGTGTGCACTTGACAAATATATCGCTTGAATATAGATAGGAGAATATCCAGATACAAGGAAATCCAATTATTAAAACCATTCTGCAAAATTGATGCACCATTCACCAGAAGTGGTGATGCAGAACTTGAAAAATTCTAATATCTTCATTGTGAAGTTGATCACACATGCAGACAAAGGAAATAATAATTATTGTTGATTGGAATACAAAGGTTAGAAATAAAGAATAAGGAACGACAGTTGGAACATGTAGCTTTGGTGATAGAAATAAATCTGGAGAGTACATGGTTGAATTTTGTAAGGCCAATGACATGTCTATTCCTTTGGGGAAGAAATTGACTACACATGCAGACTTCTCAAGATGGAATACACAGAAATTGGCTACATCAAATTGACTATATCTTTGTGAAGAGACACTGGAGAATCCCATTAACAACAGCTAACACAAGGCCATGGGACAACGGTGGAACAGATTAACCATTGTGCATATGTAAATTTAGGGTTAAGATGAATAAAATTAAAACAAGTTAATGAGATCCAAAATAGGACCTGGAGAATATCACACCTGAAGTTCAAACTCATCTTAATAAGAGATTTGATACATTAAACACTACTGGCACAGACCTGATGAGGTATGGGACACCAACAAGAACATCATATATCAAGAATCCAAAAGGTCATTACAATGACAATTTTTCAAAGAATAGCTTGAGAAGACAAAGTAAAATATTAAAAGGAAATGGACAAAGGCCCAGATTTAGAAAACCAAAAAGGAAGAACATACTCAATGTATCTTAAACTTTCAGAATTAAAGGGGAAAAAGTTCAAGCTTCCAGTTACAATCTTGAGAGATTCTACGGGCATTTAACGTTCCAGGACCGTCAAAAGAAGATTGAAAGATTATGCAGTCGCTATAACAACAATAACAACCACAAACCCAGAAAGCAGGATATCATACCATAATGATTGCAGCAACATTGACATGACGTTTCCAGAAATTCAGGCTGGTTCTGAAGAAGATGTGGAGCAAGAGATAGCATTGCTGATTTCAGATAGATCTTGTCTGAAAGCAGAAACTACCAGGAAAATAGTTTCTTGTGTTTCATTGACTATACAAAGGCATTCGACTGTATGGACAATTCCAGAAGACTGTACCTATATATGTATCAAGTGACTACTGTATGAACAGAAAAAGGGAATACTACATGTTTTTAAATCAGGAAAGGAGTATGTGACACCTAATCTGGTGTCAATTTGAGGATTAAGAGTGTAGGGGTGGACAGTAGCCTGTCAATCTGAAAATAGCAAATGAGACCTCTGTATGGGCACAGCCTTCTCCTCTGTGAATTCTGGGAAATCTAGTCCTTCCTTCTTGGAGGCAGGAGACAGCATCTCTCCCTGCTCCCTTCCTTGGAGACTTTTTATTGACAACACTTGCTGCCTGAGAGACTGGACTGAAAAGACTGTCTCCCTGCAAGACATCTCTGAGGAGAAACCACATGGACCTACACTTAGGCAGCCAGAAACCTGGACTGAAAGAAGCTACGTGGAGACTCTTGTCAGTAGTGAGATATTTATAACACTACTGGATCCAAAGACTTTCTACCCACCGACTTGTGATTGTTCTGCACTTGGTGTCACTGTATGTGTTTTGGGAGTCTGAAGGACTTTGTACACTGCTGTCGGACATATGGGCTACTATCAGACTTGTGAGCTTGGACTGGACTGGGTTAGGCTGCTTCTCAATGTTTAATTCCTCTTGTATATAAACCTCTCCCTTATACACATATGCATATTTATGAATTTCTCTAGTCTACCCAGACTAACACACTGTTCATGAGAGTGGTATCCTCTCACCATACTTATTCAATTTGTATCTTGAGAAAATCATGAGAGAACCTGAATTATATGAGAATGCAGCAGTAAGAGTAAAGGAGTCTTTGTGACATGCAGATGACACATGTGCTTTTCACACATGTGCTTTTCACACATGAAGAGGATGTGAACCACTTGCTGATGAAGAACAAGGCTTGCGGCATTCACTAGGATGACATCTCAATGTAAGGAAGACCACAATCCTCACAACAGGAAACACCATGGTAAATGTAAAAAAGACTGAAGTTGTGAAGAATTTTGTCATGCTTGCATCTATGATTAATGCTCACAGAAGCAGTAAACAATAAAGAAGGGTCGCATTGGGTAAATCTGTTGCCAAGACCCCTTTAAAGTTCTCAAGAGCAAAAATGTTACTTGAGGACTAAGATGTGCCTGATCCATGCCATGGTATTTTCAGTTGCCTAAGAAACATTCAAACAATGGACATTGAATAAGGAAGATCGAGAAGAATCAATGCATATAAACTACATTGTTGGCAAAGAGTATTCAAAGTAGCATAGACTACCAAAAGAACAAACAAATGTGCTTCAGCAGCACAACAGAAGCGGTTTTAAGAAGCAGGATGATGAGACTTCATTCCACCTACCTTGGACACGTTGTCAGCAGAGTCTGGGCCCTCTTCTCATGTTTGGTAAAAGGGAGGGTCAGTACAAAAGAGCAAGTTCCTCAAGATTAATTGACCCAGTGGCTGAAACAATGGCTGACACAGAAGAACAATTGTGTGGGTGCTGTAAGAGCAGGTGGTGTTTTGTTCTGCTGTCCACGGGCTCGGTATGACTCTGCACTGCTCGACTGCACTGGACACCTATAAAACAGTCTGCACTACTCAGGGGTCAGGAGTCTGGACAGTAGTATGTTTCTAGTCATGTGGCAAACATGGACATTGAAGTTAGCAGTCATCTTATGAGTTCTAGAGCTCCATTTCTGTCTCTATCAAGGCCGAGTATCCAATCAACGGGTTATAAACCAGCATCTTGAGGAATGACTTTTGAGTGTATTAGGTTTCAGGATGTGTTCTTTTAACATATTGACTTGACCACAAAGCAGTGCAGCCTCCTGGATAAGACCTAAAAGTCTCCATACTTAAATTCTGTTGGAAATGGCCAGGACCTGTGCCACGAGGGTGCTTTCACAGCAGATTGTGGGTCACAGTTAAGTCTAACAGGTCATGTGCCGATGAAGGCATGGACTCCCCTTCTTGATTCTCTAGGGATGTTTACAGCAGTAAGCTTTGTCTTTCTCAGCAAGGTTTCTGCTCTGAACCCTAGGAACTCAGAAAATGCTATGAATCACAGGGGTAGAACATACAGCATTCAGCATAGGCGAGAAGAGCGGTCATTATGGCTTCATTGTGTCAGGACACCCCATGGAGATGGGAAAACGCCCAGAAGAAAGGTACAATGGCATTGTATGGTGACTGTGGACATAGTTCTTAGAAATGGCACGTATCTTAGATTAACTACCTCACTGGATTATAGAGAGAATTTAAAACATTAAGTGTTATACCAATCAGAATAGTGATTGCCTCTGGGGAAGAAGGTTGATCAGGAAGGGGAATCAACTACCTTTCTAAGGTAGGGAAGACCCATATCTTTTTTTTTAAATATTGTTTCCTCAGAAGGAATAGTTTCTGAGAGTGTACTGAATTGTTTGGTTAAGATCTATGGATGCTACAGAAGTTAATGATATTTTAGTAGCCATGCGTGCTTGCCATCTATGCAGGCACGCATGCATGGTGATTTGCAAAGTCCCCTGTGCATAGTATGGGCATAACTTTTAGCTTATTCCAGAGATATTTAAACTTAAAAAGCCAGCAAACAAGCAAATAGCATGACTAAAAATGATGATATAAAGTGCATTTCCCCTAGATTTTAGGTATTATTTCAAGTACTTTAGAACACAGATGATAGCTAAAGACCTTCACCAAGCACAACTATAAAGGGAGAATCTACTCAATCAAAGATCATTTTATGGATGTATTGAATCACTATAAAGGGATGTGTCTCAATTGCTATTACTGGGCTTTCATGATGCTAAAAAAACATGAGTTTCAGAGACATCAAACAATGATTTAGTTATTAGAGAAAATCCCTACACTTGAGTAACGTATGCCCTGCCCGAAACAATGATCACTCAACAATCTACTGGATGCAACTCAAATTGATGGAAAATTATTCACCCTGTCGTGAAATTTTAACTATAATAATTACAAAATTGTTTTAAATTAGTAATCATACTGTTCTTTCACTTTAGTGATAAAAGTAATGATTTAGCAGCCTGGTACTCTTGGCACAAAATCTTGTGTCTTTAGCAAGATGAATGATTTGTGAAAGCTCATGTAACGTTTCTATGGTTAGGCATTGAGCTGCTCTCCTTGAGGTCAGCAGTTTGAATCTACCAACCACTCCTTGGGAGCAAGGTGGAGGAAGGCGGAGCCTTCTGTAACTCTCAAGAGTCACAGTCTCAGAAAGTCAGAGAGGACGTTTTGCCCTGTCCTGTAAAGTGGCGAGAGGAACCCTGGGAGTTACAAATGACTAACCCCGTGGGGTAGCAGCGAGTTTGCTTTTGTTTTGGTGCTGCAGTTGGTGACAGTATAAAATGAGGATAATAATGGTACCTACCTTGTATTCATCTAACAGTGAGGGATAAATAAATAGCCCATTTAGAAATGTGATGGCCATGTTTTGTTTCTTTAAGTCAGAACCAATTTGGCAGCTGAGCACATACACGTATGCATGCATGCATGTACACGCGGACTCATTATGCAAGTGCATGCCATCAGTTTTGTATGGTTTCTTTATGCTGGGAACCTGGTGATTCTATTGTGATTTACTGGTTCTTATTCTAGAGTCTTAAAAAAAAGAGTGAGAAATTACATAAAATAAAACTTCAAATTGAAAAGCCTGAAGTCTGGAATTTGTAGACAATGTACTCTTTTTCAAGCTATCAGACTGATTTTGTCACACTGTGACTTTGGCTACCTTTCACCCATCTGAGCTTGGTCTTATCACCTTTTGAGGAAGCATTGGACTTCATATTGTCCACCTTTCTTTCAACGTATGTGTCTGATTTTCTGATCTTAAATGTTTGTTTCATGTTCTTTATTATTTGTTCAGTGAACTAGATCTGTTTCCCAGAATAGCTATGGTTTTTTGTTTTGTTTGTTTTTTCTGCTGTAATGAGGATTGTTGGGTTCTCTCCAGAATCAGACAATATAGAAATGCATTGAAATGTTTAGATTTCTATGTAGAAATGTGTAAAACATTTGTCTTGTAAAACACATAGTAGCACATTGACCACTCAGGATTAGCTGTCCCTTCAAAAAAAATCAGAGATATGGCCAATGACCATTGTGAGGCATCATTATTAAGTCTATAGTCAGGTGTTTGAGGTGTTTTTCTCATTCAAGAATGCTGTTCATTTGACACATTCTTAAACGATTCTCACTTTACAACACCTAGAACCATATTTTAAATGCTCTATGAACATTATAAAAAGCTAAATCTCTAACACCCTTTGAGATCCCTTCGAGTTTTGGCTTAAGTATCACTTTCTTGTGATGTCAATGCCACCTAAGCTTATCAAAACAAATAGCTTTCATCCTCTCCCTCAGCATTCCTGATCCCACAGTTACTATCTTTTAAAATGTCTTTCTTCCATTGGACTCATCCCTTTCGGACATAAATATAGTGTTCTTTTCCTTTTACATTGTTGCATATGTCTCTCTCATAACCACTTTCCACTGCTGCCAGGAAGCTGTGGACCTTGATTTTGCTATTTAGTGAATCCCCAGTACCTTGAACAATATCCTGGGAGAAACTGAAAGCAGACATATGTTTGCAGGTGGTGGCAGTGTTTCAGTGATTTTAAAAGCATCCCTTATTAATACACCTGCATTATAATTCTAAATGCAACACGGTACATTGGATAATGCCAAGGCTTTGCCTCATTCTCTGTGTAATGAGAGAAAATCACTCCTAAATTTGATTTCATTCTTTGTTGGGCTTACTAGTGCAGAATAGTTGAGAATATCTGCTTATTCTTTAGGGCCTCCATTCCTTTCATTTATAATATATATTAATAAAATAAAGGGTCTTATTAGCTAAACTAATGTTACTGTCAATAAAATTACCCTATGTCCCAGGAAGATGATTAGACTGTTCTCAAGTAAAATTACAATATTTTTAAAAAGAACTAGGGCCATAGAAAACATAGAATATGAATGGACATGGGACACACATTTAATTGTAGCCCTAATCAAAGAAAACTGATTCTTAGGACAGGTCCCTCCTTGAAACCTGCCCTCCTCACTGAAGCATCACTGGAAGATATGGGCATTACAGCAAAATGTGGTGAAGAAATGAAATGGTGCTGGGCTCTCAGAAAGAAGAGGGTAAGAGGCTGTAAAGGCTTGCTGAAGCCATCATCTAACTGAGGCATCAATTTAGTTCACAAAGAAGCAGCACACTAGGCTGCATGATGAAGGATTATAAATAATAAAGTACAAATCAGGAGTAAGGAATGGGACATAGGACACACATTTAATTGTAGCCCTAACCCAAGAAAACTGATTCTTAGGACAGGTCCCTCCTTGAAACCTGCCCTCCTCACTGAAGGATCACTGGAAGATAAGTTCTTAAATTATGACCACTCCACTTGCAGAAGGCTATGATGACAGTGGAAGCCCCAAATCCAGTTGCTGAATTCCCATGTGAATTAATCCTCCGGTAAATCACCTCTGACAGTAGTCTAAAGCGGTGTGTAGCATTATTGTAAGACAGAGAGCATTGTAAAGTTGATTATGGCCCATAAAGTTAGGTAAAATGAAAGACCTTATCATTTCATCTCCTTGTTGACCCATTTTAAATTTGTTTCAGTCTTTAATAATTTTTGTTTCTTGTCCATTGAGGTATTTTCTGTTTTATTATGTTATTGTTGGTATTGTTTGTTTCTTGATTGCTTTATGTATTTTTCCTGTATATGAAATCTAGGATGAGTAAATCTATAGAGATAGTAACTTTATTGATAATTACCAAGGGACCATGACAGGATATGTTGGGGGCAATGAGGATCTCACAACCATGACTATAAGACAAAAGAATATGTTCTAGTGACATGAGTGATGGTTGTGAGCGCTTCTTAATACGACCGAGCTATTGAATTGTAGCACATATGAATTATATACTAAGAAAAAGAAAGGGGTCTTCAAAATTTGGGGGGCAAATGGAATTACAGAGTAAATTATATATATATATATATATATATATATACACATATATATTTGATTTTTCCACATAAATGCCATCAAGTTCAAGACACTTGGGTAAGTGACAAGACTAGCCATTTAGTCTTTGCCTGAAAGAATTGTGGATCCTAGTGTGTTAGTCTGGGAACAGTAGAGAAACTCCTAGGCACTCAGATGTATAGGAAAGAGCTTTATATAAAGAAGAATTGTACATTAAGGAAACATCTCAGCCCAGTTCACATCAAGTCCAGAAGCCCAATCTTCGCTCACATAGTCAAAGCTAGTTCATAAATTCTTTTTTAGATTCATGCAGCCGTGCAATAATGCCAAACACAGAAAGATCACAGGTCAGTGGTAGAAAGTCTTATGGATCCATCACATCTCAGTGCAGGCAGGAGTCTCCACTTAGCAACTCCAGCTCCCAGGGCTTTGGTTGCATCAGCATGTCTCCTTCAGGCTTGCCATCAGTAAGGTCGTGCAGGGAGTGAGTGAGTATCTACTTAATGAGCCATTTATCTCCTCAGCACTTCCAAGTGATGTCATCAAGCTGTGACCTGATTGACAGGCTAAACTCCACCCCTTCACTCTTAAGTCTCAAATTAATAGTGGATTGTGTAACTACCATACCTGAGTGTATAGTAATGCCAATATAATATGTTATAACATTATCAATTGAAGCAAAATCTCTCCAAAAAGAAAGATTATTCTTTTTAAGATTGGAAAATAAAAAATAAGTCAGATGACAATTCAATGTTGTAAGGTGGTCCCCCAGTGATATAGAAGAGGAACTTTCATAAAATTGTCTTTATTTTCTGAAAAAAGTGAGTGGGAACATTGTGATGGTAAGGAACTCATTGTTGAAGCTTTCCTGGGCATTTTTCTGCTAGGAAAGTTTGCCTAACTCAAAATACTCTCTTATTAAGCAGATGCTATCCCCCTTTGGTCCTCCAGAACATCAAGAATCACGTACACACAACAAACAAGCAAAAATTTGTTCTAATTATTCTGTTCTTGACCAGTCCCATTTTAACTTGACTGGACCACTTCCAACTCTTGGCAATCACTGCCTGGATTATGCTTTGTGTTAACAATCCTTTTGTCAAAGCCAGGTTTTGCATTTCTGCAAAAAAGTGTTTCAGTAATTTGATCCCATTGGCTTAAGATCTCCATTGAAATCTCTATTCTTGCCTGTAGCATATGATCCCCAACAGTCCACCATACGTCACAGAAGAGGTTTGCTTGACATTAATTTTTCAGTCAGAATTGGGTAAGCTAAATCAATAGAAAAGATATTGGCACTTGTCTCTTCTGTTAATTGTTGGTCTCCTTAATGAGGAAGACAGACAAGACTTTTCCCTCACCACTTGATGGGGATGGTGTGCCATTGTTGGCTTCTTTTTCAATGTTATTGCAGCCTCTTGGAACCATTTTTCCATGTATCACCTGCTGATGTCCTTGTGGCATTGTCACAAACTTTTCAAAAGGCAGCAGTATTTCTCCACCCTTGTTTCACTGTAACATTGATGTTGGTTCTTGCATCGCTATTTTCAGAATTCATGTGCTCTGGTAGCATTTCTTTTCAGATGAAAGTCTTATCAATCTTAGTGCTTAAAACTGGATCCTGTTCAGACATGTGAGCCAAAAAAAAGAGAAATCCATATGTAGTGTGTTGATGCATTTTTCATGAATATTTTACAGATCCTTTATATTGATCTATGAGAAGGTTGAAAAGAATGCTGTACATGCTCACCTATGTGACAACACAAAGTATAATTATATTTGTGTGTTTCATGATAAAACTTGTATCTGTAACTACTTCAACTAGGATCTTACATATCGCTATACATCACATAATAAATATTGATATACTAAAATATATTTTTATATATATGAAAAGTATTTTCTATATAAATATGAGGCACATTGACTTGGAAAGAGCATTTTTTAAATATCATTATGAAATATATCATAAAACGTTTTGAATTATATTATAAGCAATGGAAATTTCAAAACATTTAATTCTGCTCATGTAGAACCTATACATGGTCATTTAAACAAAGCAAGGGAAAATCAGGAAAGGCGTGCATCGAAGTTGTATATTTTTACCATATTTATTCAATCTGTAATTTGAGAAGCTGAATAATATGAAGAAGAAAGAGGCATCAGTATTGGAGGAAGGTGTAACAAGCTGTGGCACTCACATGATACCGCCTTGCTTGTGGACAGCCAGGGGGACTTGATGAAGCACTTGTTGATGAAAATCAAAGACTTTAGCTTTCAGTGTGGAAGTAAAGCTATGCAAAGGCAAACAAAATCGTCGCAAATGAACCAAGCAAGAGTATCACTGTAAATGAAGAAAACGCTAAGATTGTCAAGGAGTTCATTTTACTTGGATTGAAAACCAAATTTTCAACCCAGGGCCCCTGGAGAGAGCCCATACCTATCTATCAGTGAACTGTTACCTCTGTTTTCTGTTACCTCTATTTTCCAATTGATTTCCAGCACGGCCATTTTTCATTTTCTCACCATCATCTACCTTAATCTGGAGTAGTCACCTCTCTCTGGATAAGTGCACCAGATCTAGAATTGGCACCTCTACCACCATCCTCATGTTCATACAAGGCGTTTTTCACGGTGGCTGTTAATACTCCAGGGAGTTCACAGGTGGTGCAAATGATTAAGGACTGGGCTAGTAACACAAGGGGCAACTCCGACCTGTCTAGAAAAAACAAAACCCCAAACTCAGTGCCATCCAGATGATGCTGACTCATAGGCACTGTACAAGACAGGGTAAAACGTGCTGTGCGTTGCCCAAACCGCAACTCTTTAAGGCAGTAGAAAACTCAGGCTTTCTCCACGAGTGACTGGTGGTTTCCAGTCTTTGGAGTCAGCAGCCCAGCCCATAACCATGATGTCACCAGGCTTCTTCCTTAGACCTCTTTAGAGACACCTCAAAAGTAAGGCAGAGCAGGCTGTTTCTGGAAAGTCACAGCCTTGAAAGCCTATGGGTTGCAGTTTTCCTCTGATCATAGGGGTGTTGCCCTGAGTGGAAATGAATTGCCCAGCAATGAACAACAACTCTGTAGGCCCCACTGCTCCTGTGCCAGTCTACTTCTGAACTTCTCCCAAACGCCAAGCCCTGTTCCACTCTGAGAAGGCCACACCAGTCTACTGAAAACATGCTTCTGTCTCAGGTCTTTTGCAGATGCTCTTATACCCTAGATGAAAGAGACTGACATTGTGGCTACAGCAGACAAAAAAAAAATAGCAACAAACAAAAAACCCTGCTTCATATGTGTAAATTAATATTTATTATCACCTTATTCATAGTAACCAAAAGATGAAAATGACCTAAATGTCCATCAGTGGATGAATAGATCAACAATATGTGATACATGCCTACAAAGCACAATTACTTAGCCATAAAAATGCCATTTATACAGATGCTGTAACATGGATGAAGAACATAAGTGAGGCATCAAGGGACAAATGTTTAATTATATTTATATGTAAAATATAAAATAGACAAATGCAGAGAGACTAAAATAGGCTGGTGCTTTATCGAGTATGGGGAGGGAAAAATGGGGTCCTGAGCCTCTGTTTGGGGTAATCCAAAGTTACTACTTCCCCAGTCCACAAGTCCTGGTCAGTGTGATATCACCATCTACTCTCTTCTCATTTATTTCCATGCCAGGCCTCCGATTTGACTGGAACCTGCTTTCCAGGCTTTAATGCTTGCTGCATCTTTTGCCTAGTAAGATTTCCACCTTAGAATGTCAGCTTATCAGATGGTCTTCCCTTGTATGCCGTACCATAGATACCACCCAAGGCTCCTAAGCTGATCCCGCTGCATAGATAAGTGTATAAGCTAGAATTATTACATTGGGTTGCCAGTGCTGTACCTCTTTACAGAGGCAAGAGGTCTTCTCTTTCTCTGTAGAGCATGTGGTGGATTTGAACCAACAACCTTCGATGAGCAATCCAACCCTCAACTTGGACTCCTTTTTTCCCCCTGTCACTTAGTGCTAATACTCCAGCTTCATTCCTGTACTAGTTTCCTGTCTCTCCGATTAAAATGCACATGAAAGTTTCAGGGGAACCAGGATATGTTCAGTCTCATCCTTTTTGTAGACCTCTGTGGAACTCCAGAATTAAATGTGTTTCTGGCCCTCACTAGGTGATCAACGCTATTTCTTTTACTTTTGAAAAATTAATTAGGCCACATTGACTAGTAAAAAAATACAACAGAATTTCCTTTAAGGCCTCTGCGTTTGTATGTTTCTTTCTTCCCTAGTCTGTAACGATAAGGACGAAGATTGCACTCATCAGCATTCCCATAAACCCCTTCACAACAAAATATTATGAAACCTTGGAAGCAGACTCCAACACGCAGTTAAAAAATTCCTAAAAATAATCTCCTTATTCCCATCCCTCCCTTATTAGCAGAACCAACCCTTGCCCATAAAACTTTACAGGCCCCAAAGAATGATGATCATAGAAGGTGATGAAATGAAAATGCATTTAGAAAATGTTTTCAGAATCATCTCTGAAACCATTGTGCATTCTTGCACAGTAGATTCTTAATATACCACTGTTTCAGGTCTCTTGCTTGCATGGGTGTGTGTGTGTGTGTGTGTGTGTGCGCACATGGGTTTGATGGGGTCAAATAATAAATAACATAACAATAAAACATTTTATTTACCCACAAAATAAGAGCCCTGGTGACCTAGTGATTTACAAAGTAGGCTGCAGTTCCACTGCTGTGAATATTTGCAGGTGTGGAAATACCAAAGGGCCACGCTCCCCTCTCCCTCCCCCCATCCTGCAGCACCCCATGGGTTGGAATTGGCTCCATGGCAGTGAGTTTTGTTTGGGCTTCTCCTGAAACAAAACAAACAAAAATAATAAATACCGACATCAATAGGAAAGTGATTGCTTTAATTCAATAGTGTAAAAACAATACAAAAGAGCTTTAAAAAGTTCATGGAAAAATGTAATTGAGAAGTAATGTGATTTTTTTAATAGACTTTTGGTAGCCCTCTTGTTTGTCTTTAAACTCACAAAAAATGCCATCTCAGTGTACGTTTCTGCCTTAATACTTTATTTCTTTTGATGATAGCAGAAGAGAAATAAAAAATGATGAACTTTGTGGTAGTTACTTGTAACTTAACAGATTTAGTTGGAAACATCAACAAGATACAAACTTTGTGACACTCTGATCATTGTCAGGCTTTGGGATGACAAAGGCTACAAGGAGTATGGATTCATTCCTTTTGAAGCTCAGTACAACTGAATTGTAAGCTGGACATAATTGTGTAGCTTTGAAAATTAGTAGGGAAAACAGCTCTGAGTTCGGAATTCATAGAGTTGAAGCCTCTTGTGACTAATGTTGAACTTTTTGAAGACCATCAGAAATAAGCAATACGTGCAGCCAGAAGTCACTTAGGCAATGTCGTGATTAAACAGGGCGAAATTAAACAGGGCCACACAGCCTATGACTCATCAGCTCATATTCTAAAAATGGATGCCTTTCCTGCAATAGTCACATAAAATTAGTATCAGGTCTTGATTCTGGACTCTTGCGACCCTGAGCAAGAATATTTGCATGCATGAGAACATGTAGTTACAACACTCAAAACTAAGCAACAAAAAAATGTCCATCGAGACTAACCTTTTTTTGGAAACACCACATCGATTAGATTTGACTATTCTTTAGTTAAAACTAAAAAATGCACTGCCATTGAATTATTTCTGACTCATAGCAGTCAGATAGGCCAGGGGCTACTGTTCCTGTGGGTTTCTAAGACTGCAGCTCTTTACGAAAGTAGCAAACCTCATTTTCCTTCTGCGAGTGGCCACGTGGTTTCGAGCTTCTGAACTGTGGTAAGCAGTGCTTCACATAACCACCTTGTGGTTATTTGTAGTTATTAAATCATGACATGGCTTTAACTCTTTGTACTCCCTTCCTACCCAATGTTAAACTAATTACACACTTTCATTTACTGCACTCATTATCTGGAAGATATAAATTCCTTGCATTATATTTGTAAGAAATAAATGATCTTTAAGTCACTTGGATTTGTTCATAAACAGGTGAACTCTGAAAATGGCTACATGAGAGAGTTGAGTAAGCTTTGGTCATGGATACCTTGTTGTTAGGGGGTCATCATTTTTTGATGACTTGTAGTGACTGTATATATGACAGTAAACCTTCCCTATAGTCCTTCCCTTGTCTCTAATCTTTATGGAAGCAACTTAGTTAGTTGTTGTTTTCACCTGCAGATCTTCAGGTTGGTTCAGACTTCTGGTTTTTAGATTAGCAGCTGAATGCTCAGTCACTTCAAAAACCAAAGTCACCGCCCGTCAAGATGATTCCGACAGATAGTAGAATAGAACTGACCCGGGGGGTTTCCAAGAGTGTAAATCTTTACGGGAGTGACAGATTCTCCAAGGAGCAGCTCAACTATAATCCACTCACCAAGGGGACTGCTGTTTGTAGCACGTTCTTGTGGTTGGGTGCCAACAAGTTGTATCCAATCTTGGCAAACCCCGTGTTTAACAGAACAAAGCACTCTAGCATTGTTATGTCTAAGACTATTGTTAAAGTCACTGTCTCCATCCATCTCTTTAAGGAGCTTCCTCTTTTTGACTGCCATGTATGCATCCTATCTCACGGACTGCCCTCTTCTGAAAACATGTCAAAAGTACATGAGACAAAATCTCATTATCCTCACTTTTAAGGAGTGTTCTGGCTGTACTTCTTCAAAACAGATCTGTTTGTTCTCTTCGTAGTCCATGGAACTTTCAGTATTCTTTTTCAGCAGTTATACTTTTTCAGTCTTCTTTATTCAGTGTTCCACTTTCCCCTGCATATGAATGAAAATACCATTGGTTGAGTCAAGTCCACCCCAGTCCTCAAAGTAACCTCCTTGATTTTCAACACATTAAAGTAGACTTGCATAGCAGATTTAAATAATGCAATGCATCATTTGATTTCTTGACAATGACTTTCCAGACCATTGATTGTGGATCCCAGCAAGAAGAAATCCTTGAGAACCTCTTTTTTTTCCATTTATCATGATGTTGTCCAATGGTTCAGTTGTGAAGTTTGGTATTCTTTACATTGTGAGCCACATTAATGACTGCAAGCCTGGATCATCAGCAAATGATATAAATCCTTGTCACATTCAGTAAGTCAGATTCATATTGTAGGTTGTTAATCAACATTCATCCAATTTTGTTATAAAATTCTTATTACAATCCAGATTCTCTGACTACTTACTCACATACAGACTGACGGTGGTGAATGTGATGCATGTTTTTCCTAATTTTAAACTATGCAGTATCCTGTTACCCTGGTGAATCTCTTGATTCACGTACAGATTCCACATGAAGCAAATGAAGTGCTCTTGAACTCTTCTTCTCAATGCTATCCATAGTTTTTTATAGTCCACACAGTAGAATACCTGTTCATAGTGCTTTATTTCACCACTTAACACTGACTAATTATGTGCCTTTGTAAAGGGTGGTAGGCACACAGGTGGTGCAGAAGGCTAAGTTTTGGGCTGCCAATTGAAAGGTGGGTGTTCCAAACTCACAAACCACACTATGGGAGAAAGATGAGCTACTCTGCTTCCACAAAGATCTGTATCCTGGAAAGATCTAGGGGACAACTGTTCTCTGTCCTATTGGATTGCTCTCTGATGGACTTGATTTGATAACAGTGGGTATCTGTGTGTTTAGTTTGGTTTGACAGTGTGTTTGTGTGTGAGTGTGTGTGTGTTTTCCAGAAGAGGATTCAAGTTGAGCAAGTTGCCATTTTTATTATTAAAGGAGTTGCTTTTCTATTAATTAATTAATTAATTTATTTATTTATTGTGGGCATCACTGCCTCTGGCGGTCATGGGCGCTACCCAGGGCTGCTCCTTAGAGCCGCCACAAGATTTGAATTGCCAAGCCCACTGGCTGCAGTTCTGCACTCAACTACTTACACCACCAGGGCTCAGCCCTTTTTCTATTTATTTTATTTATCTATTTATTTATCTATTTATTTATCTATTTATTTATCTATTTATTTATTTTTAATCATAGTATTGGGGGTTCATACAGGTCTTATCACAATCCACCCATCCATCCATTGTATCAAGCACATTTATACATTTCTTGTCATCATCGTTTTCTTTCTACTTGAGCCCCTGGAATCAGTTCCTCATTTTTCCCTCCCTCCTCCACCCTCTATCTCTCACAAACCCTTGGTAATTTATAAACTGTCATTATTTTTTATGTTGCTTTTCTATTTAGTGTTAAAACTTCATTTTTATCCTTTTATTCATTGGGCAAATTCAGTCATGTGCTATTCAACTTCTGTTCCAGCAGCAAGCAATTGCATATCTGTCTTGGGTTTCAACCCCTATAAAATCTTGTGCATTCAAAGTTTGTGTTGGAAATGAAAGGAAGTCTAAAGACATTGCTACAGAATACATCAGCTCCTCCGCAGTCACAGTGTCAGTTCCATCAGATCAGAGGAGCTGTCCTCCAGCAGCCTCTGTTCCGCTTCCATTAGTTATGCCTTTGACCTCTGGCAAATGACTCAAATCTATGCATACAACCCTTAGCAGCAACTTCCTCTGAAGTGTAGAACCGAATCCTTCTTTATTGTACAGTCTTAGCCTGGAAGCTCCGCGGAAACGTGTTCGATTGGGTGACTCACTTTGGGTACTTGAAAAACCAGCGACATAACTTCTGGCACTACAGAAACACACAGGTCACCACAGTACAACAGACTGACAGGCAGCTTGTGGACAGCTTGGTGAGGTCCTTCCTCTTTTTGACTGTTCGTCCACCTTACCACATATGGTGCCCTTCTCCAGAGACTGTCTCTCCTGACAACATTTCCAAAGTATGTAAGAGGAAGTCTTGCCATTCTTGTCTTTAAAGCAGTCTGGCTATACTTCTTCCCCAGACAGATTGGTCTGCCCTTTTAGCAGTCCCTCCTGCTTCCAATATCCTTCTACTGCACTGCAATACAAACGTGAATGTTGGCAACTGTAATCAGACAGCAAATATTTATCCACCACCCATTGTGATTCACACACTCCTCTCCTTTTCAAAACTAGAAATTGGACCTAGCTCCTTCTTTGTGTCCGAATGCCCCATGTTCTCTCACCATTTTACCCTCTAACATTTTTATTATGGCCTCTAATGCCTAGCTTTGTCTAATTCTATTCAACTTCCTCAGACTCATCTCATGCTAGCTTCTGCACCACTTCGTGTAAGTTACTCGTGCTGACTTTATCCACACTGGGGCTTGTCTTTGTTTTATCTTCTTCCATCTGCCTCAATGCCTTGTTAGAAATTTTAGGCCCAGCTATCACTGACATGTTTTTCTTATCCATCATGTTTCAATTTAAATGTAACATTCTCTGAAAACATTGGTAATTCTATATAAAGTATCTCGCCCCCTTAGATAGTCTCTAACATTATGAGATATGTATTTAAC
Organism: Nesogale talazaci; assembly: GCA_004026705.1. Taxonomy (NCBI): domain Eukaryota; kingdom Metazoa; phylum Chordata; class Mammalia; order Afrosoricida; family Tenrecidae; genus Nesogale; species Nesogale talazaci. The sequence continues at coordinate 103,651 of PVJH01001528.1, read as the reverse complement.
CAAAGGCATTTAACATTGTTAACAGTTTCTTTTCCTGCTTTTATTGGGGGTTTTTACAAGTCTTAGGACAATCCATACAACAATTACATCAAGCTTATTTGTACATATTTTGGCCATATTCTTTTTTTAATTTAGTTTAATTACTTTTTTTAATCATCTTATTGGGAGTTCATACAACTAACTCATATCCATTGTACATCCATCCATTGTGTGCAAAGCACATTTGTTTGTTTGTTGCCCTCATCCTTCTCAAAATATTTCCTTTCTACTTAGCACTTGGTATTAGCTCCTTCTTTTCCCACTCCCTCCCCTCTGTCCCCTCCTTTAGGGGCCTTTGATAATTTATAAATTATAGTTAGTTACTTTTTGATTCATATACTGTCTGTTGCCCATCACCACGCCTACTGTTAAATTTATAAAAGTAATGACTTGGTACATCTTGTTATATATGGTTATAAGAACCTAAGATTAAAGAATACCATATTAAAGACTGCTAAAAGGACAAATTGATTTGTGTTAGAAGAATTAGGGTCAGATTTCTCCTTAAAAGCTAAGAAAACAAGGCATCATCCTACATACTTTGGACATGTTGTCAGGAGAGACCCGTCTCTGGAGCAGGACATCATGTTTGGTAGTGTGGAAGGGTCGAGAAAATGAGGAAAATCCTCAGCAACATGAACTGACACAGTGGATGAACCCATGAGTTCAAGAATTGGAACCACTGGGAGGATGGCGCAGGACTGCAGTGTTTCGTCCCATTGTTGTGTAAGATCCTTATGGTTCCAGGCAAACTCGATAGCAGCAAAAAGCAATTGGCCATTTATGTGTATCCCCTTTAAAAGTACAGACTCATAGAATGCTCCTAGATTCATGGAATTAGAATCTCTTAGTGTGAGACATAGATGTTGTGCTTTCCTTAAGCCCCCAGCATGACTTTCATGTGTACCACATAAATAACCATGCCTTCAGAGTTCACATTGGAGTATGTCTGTGATGCTACTACACTGGTCTCGGTGTATACCTGGGGTCCTTTAAAGAAATGGAGCAGGAGGATTCAAGACTTGGGGGGGTGTTGAAATTTAATGGACTAGGATGACTATTTTAAGGAAAATAAACTGAAAACTGGGAATGAAAATAAGTTGAAACATCTTTTGATTGAGAAAGTAAAGTCCATTTATTTTTAAGATGGTGAGAGTGAAAGGTGGCAACAAGTAATTTGCTAAGCTCTGAACTCTACCATACTGTTCCCCACATTATGCACTCCTTTGTTTTACTCTCCCCAATAGCTTTTTTAGATGACAACTCTTTTGTACTTTAACTATCTGTAAAGACAACTTAAAGGTCTTTGTTTTACCAAGGATAGTTTTGAAGGAACTTAGTTTTGATGGTTGAATGCTTAAAGCAAACAAATTTTTGTTTAGTCTATCATAATGTAAATGCCCTCCAAACACAAGAATTCTGATTAATCTTACTTTCTATGATTTCTATAAAAACTAAAATACTGAAAGTATATATGAACTGAGTATATTTCTAACATGAGAGAATTTCTGTTTTGATTACATGTTAAGAAGCTTTGAATCCCTCATGTGATGATAGAAAAATCACATTCATAGAATGACTGTTAGCACCCACACTAGCCATATATTTCTTGACCTCACTAACACTGACTATGTTGATCTAACAATGTGACTTTTGCCTTTGTACCTCTGTGTCACCACAGTTGGAGGGTTGACATCCTGGGTGGGAAGAGTATTTGTGGAAGTTACTTCTCTATCAGGAGAGTCATCAAGAAAGTATATCTACATGAATAAGTGCCAATATCTCTCTGTCAGTGGCTGTGGTGACTTTTGTGTTGTTCCCTTGATTGGGGTTATATTAGTATTAGTTAAAATATCAATAGCCGAGGTCCAGTAGTATATCCAGGGTAAGAAAGCATAGGAAGAAAGTCATGGATCTCTATTTCTGAAAATCACCCAGTGAGATTCTATGGATTTTCTAAAACCATACTGTCCACTGTTGTGCTGGAGAAAGCCCCCTAGATAAAATGCTACTAAAAACACAGTGACTGCCACAAGGGCCTGGACTGTACCAAAGATTCTGGAGATAACATAGGCCAGTGCATTGTTTTGTTCTCTGGTACTTGACTTTGAGTTGGCCTGCCATTTGACAGCCAATAATCAGAAAACACAAGAGTGACTGCGGATCACAGAAATATCTTTGACTGCACCCAAATTATGTGAACCCTTACTTTCCAAAGTCACGCAGCATGAAAGGAAACTAGAGTCAAGAAAACCCTTTGCTACTTGCAGTGAACACACAGCTCACTTCAACTTTACAAAAAGATCTTACCTCATTGTGTGTGTGTGTGTGTGTGTGTGTGTGTATCCCCAGGGTTCTTTCCAAGGCATTGGAGGGGTTGGTTACCAGTGAAGACTCTCTAGTTTCAACATTTTTCTCTCACTTCCTCTCTCTTTCTTGGAACAAGAAGAAGAATTAGAGACTAACCTCTGCTCTCAACTATAATTTTGGCATGATTTAATGTTTGACTCAGAAATTATAGCATAACTGAAATATCCCCTCCAATGTAGGATTATTGGTAACAGATGTGTACATTATCTTATATTTGGCCAGGAAAGGCTTCCTGTTACGATTGTTTGGACTAAATTGCTCATTGAACTAGTATTTCTTATTTTAGGGTTACAACAGAGTTGGATGTTAGAACATCTGATTTAAGGGCCTCCTTAAGATGGGTGGGGGAAGAGGTAGTGGAGATTCATGGATCTCAAAGCTAACTGACACGTTGACCAAAACCATGCAGCAGAGACTCTGATTTCTAATGTTATTCAGCTTCTAATTCATTGTAAAGAAATGTATTCCCTTTCTGACCTTGGTCTCAATTGCATAACGGTACTGGGCAAAATGAGTGGATCGAAAGAGGCCAAGGGCTTTGTAGAGGTTCCTCAAGTACACTCAAGAACACCCTCTTTTTTTAGGTAAAGTAGTTTTCTTTTTACTCCCTATTTCATATGCTATTTCATGTAATACAATACACTGCTGAAGGAGCCCTGTCGGGATTAGGGTAGGTACTGGGCTGCTAACAGCCTGGACAGCAGCCAGAAATCAACAGCTGCTCCATGTGATTTGACTTGGAATTCCTTACACCTCCAGGCTGCCGCAGAGAGAGTAGTGGGTGGAAAATTGTTCATTATTACCTTATTTGTGTATTTGAGATTGTTCAACCCCCCCTCCCTTCATTCTGTGAACATGCACACACATGTAAGCTCGTGTCCATGTTAGGTTTCTGAAGGTGGTTCTTGGCCTTGTTTTCAATGAGATATGGGTCATGCGGATCATCCAGGAGCATGTTACATGAGCATGCTTTCCAAATAGAATTCTGTTGATTTCCTTGCGGTCGAAATTTGAATTGTATGTGTACATTTTTATGGTTATTTAAAAACCATAAAATAAGCATCTAGATGATAGCGAAATGACCAAGAATGTGATTTTCAGGCACAAATATAGACTTGTCAGCTTGGTCATTTTGGTAGCGCTTTAATTTTGCTAAGAAGGGCATTCTACCACTTGTCTGACAGTTTGTCATGGTGTGGTGGCTGGTGTGTTGCTGTGATGCTGAAAGCTTTGTTACTGATATTTCAAACACTGGGAGGGTCACCCATCGTGAACAGATTTTAGCAGAGCTTCTAGACTAAATACAGGGTATGTAAAAGAAACAGACTATCCACTGGAGTGGAAGTAACCACTGGAATCCCTATGAATAACATTGAAACATCTCATCTGCTAAAAATCTAAAGAGCAGAAGCAGAGTATTGTCAGAAATAGCATCAGAAGATCAGTCCCTTTCTACTCTTTTTTTTAGTAAATCATTTTTTGGGGAGCTCAGACAACTCATCACTATCAATACATACGTCAATTATATGTAGACCACTTTTGCACATTTGTTTCCATCATCATTCTCGAAACATCCTCTTTCTCCTTGGGCCCCAGCATCAGCTCCCCATATCCCCCCCCCATGAATCCCTAATAATTTACAAATGGGTATTATTTTGTTATATTGTACACTGTCCGATGTGTCCTTTCACCCTCTTCCCTGTTGTCTGTGCCCCAAGGAGGAGGTCATATGTAGATCCCTGCAATTGGTTCCCTTTTCTATACTTCTCAGTATCACCACTCTTACCACTGGTTCTGAAGGGATCATCTATCCTGAATTTCCCATGTTTCCAGCTTCAGTGTACTTTCCCTGGTCTAGTTGGATTTGCAAGGTAGAATTGGGATCATGATAATGAGTTCCAGGAGACATTTAAGAACTAGAGAACAGTTGCATGTCTCATTGTTGCTACACTGTACCTTGACTAACTTATCTCCCCCCTGAGACCCCTCTGTAAGGGCATCTTGCTTCACTTTTTGATGGTCTTTGGGTTCCCAATATGTACTCCCTCTCATTTATAATGATATAATTTTTAGTACTTTGATATCTGGTACCTGATCCCTTTGACACCTCATCATCACACAGGCTGATATTCTTCAATGTGAGCTTTGTTGCTTCTCAGCAAGAATGCTGCTTGTTTAATTTCAAGCCTTTAAGACCCCAGATGTTATATCTTTTGTTAGGCAGACACCTCCAGCTTACTTCACCACAATTTGCTGATATACACATTTGTCGTCAGCGATCATATCAGGAAGGAGGGCACATAATGTTTTGCTTTTTAGTTCTTTGAAGCCTGATAACTGATCCCTTTGACACTTTGTGGTCATATAAACTGGTGTGCTTCTTCCATGTGGAGCTCCTTAAGTTAGAATCACATGTTAAAATGTGGATTGGGTAAAACCTTTGTAAATAAAGCCTTCATGGCTTTCATTTGCTCTTGGGGCATTACTCAAAATGAGAAGAAACAGTTACAAACATTAGTTAAGAATCGAACATTGGCTGAGCCCTGGTGGCGTAGTGGTTGTGTGTGGGACTGCAGCCCACTGGGATGGAGGTTCAATTCTGGCTCTCAGGAGCAAAGGCTGGGCCTCCTACTCCCACCACCAGGGCAGTGATGCCTTAAAAAAAAAAAAAAAAGAATCAAACATTATACTATACCACGTATAAATCTAGGAAAATGGGAAGTGGTCAGAAATGGAATGCATGAGATCATTATCTTATCTCCGCCTTGGTGTTGCTGTTAGATGTCACTGAGTCAGTTCTCACCGTATGCACGCTAGAACAAAGCATTTCCCAGCCCTCACAATGATTCCTGCGGGATCCTCTTGTTGAGAACCTTTGTCATACCACACTGCTGAGGGCTTTCCTCTTCTTTGCTGCTTCTCTTCTTTACCAACCTGGTGTCCTTCCTCAGAGAGGTTTTCAGACAATATATCTAAAGTATATAAGACAAAATCTTTCCATCCTAGCCTCTAAGAGCACTCTAGACTTACTTCTCCCAGGATAGATTGATTTGTCCTTTTAAAGTCTATTTTGAATATTTTTCTCCCATGTCATAATTCAATTGCACTAATTCTTCTTCAGTCTTCTTTACTAATCATTGAACTTTCACATGCACACATGTGAAATACTAAGTGAAAATACTAAGGGTTGGGTAGGACCTCCTAAGTTCTCTAAGTAATGCCTTTGTCTCTGTAATCCTCAAAAGGGGTGTTCTGACTCATATTTAACCAATGCATCGTTGATTGTAGATTTTAGTGAGCTAAAATGAACTTATATTAGGGATTTTGAATCAGAAAATCATATCGCTTCCAATACTGAAAATGACAATCAAAAGAAATGGCTTTGCATTCATCTTCAAAAAGAACATTTTGGGCTGAGCACTGGTGGCATAAGTGGTTGAGTGCGGGACTGCGGCCCGCAGGCTTGGTGGTTCAAATCCAGCGGCGGCTCTCAGGAGCAGCACTGGGCAACTCCCATGACCACCAGAGGGCAGTGAGGCCCACAAAAAAAAAAAAGAACATTTCAAGATCTTTATTGAAGTACAATGCTATATGTGACAAGATGTATATCCGCATGCAAGGAAATCAAATCAATACACCTGTTTTTCAAATGGATGTACCAAGCAACCATTACAGCTAGTGATATAGCAATTGAAGTATTCTACCAGTATCGTCAGACTGAAATCTATCATGACTGAGATCAAGCTGCAATGATAATTTTTGACAATTGGAATACGAATGTTGAAAACAAAGAAGAAAGAGTAGTTGGAAAATGTGTTCCTGTTGATAGACATGAAATTGGAGACCAACACATAGTTCACACCAGTTTTGAACAACACAAAAGACAGCTTTTCACATGGACTTCCTGAGTTGAAATACACAGAAGTCAGTGATCCCAGCTATGGAAAAAGACAATAGCAAACCTGTACATCAGTAGCTAAAACCAGGCCAGGCACCAACTGTGGAACAAATCATAAGTTGCTCAAAAATTCAAGTTAAAGTTCAAGTTTAAGCTGAAGAAAATGAAAATAAGTAGAACCAAGTTAAGACCTCAAGACTATCCTATCCAAATTTCAAGAACAAATTTGACACATTGAAAATAATGACAGAACACATGATTAGCGGTGGGATGAAACCAAAAGTATCATTCCTAAATAAAGTCAAAAGACATTAAAAATGAAAGGAAGGAAAAAAAACTTGAGGACAGCATAAAAGTCTCTGAAACATCCTCTTAGTTGCAGAGCAACTAAGACAAAGGGAACAGAGGATGACATCAAAGAGTTGACCAAGAAAAATCAAAGGACAGCTTTAGAAGACAAAGGAAAATTTATAATGAAATGTAAGAAGGTCTCAATTTAGAAAGCCAAAGAGAAAGAACACACAGCATATGTTAAACTGAAAGCACTAAAGAAAAACATGAAGCCTTGAAATGCAATCTTGAATGATGCTAGAAGCATCTAAAGAAGATGGAAAAAAATATATAGCATCATGATATAAAAAAGAATTAGTCAAGATTGAACTTTTCCAAGAGGTGGCTTTTGACCAGTGCTACTGAATGAAGAAGTCCTACTTGCACTGAAAGCATCAGCCAAAATCAAAGCTAATGGAATTGATGGAGCACCAATTTAAATATTTCAATAAGCTCATTAAGTATAGGAAACATTCATTCATCTGTGACAGGAAATTTGGAAGATAGCTACTTGGCCAACTGACTGAAAAAGATTCTTATTTCTACCTATTCCAAAGAAAGATTACCTAGCTGAATGCTCAAATTATAGAACACTATCATTTTTATTATATGCAAATAAAATTTTACTGAAGATCTTTCACCTATGATTGCAGCAATACATTGACATTAAACTGCCAGACGGTCAGCCAGGATTCAGAAGAGGACGTGAAACAAAGAACACCATTGCTAACATTAGATGGACCTTGGCTGAAAGTAGAGAATAGCAGAAATATATTTACTTGTGTTTCATTGAATATGAAAAGACATTTGTGGGGATAACAAAAAATAGGACAGTATTAAGAGGAATGGGATATCCAGAATACTTCAGTGTGTTCAAAAGGCAGTTGTGTGATCAGAACAAGGGGATACTGCACAGTTTAAGATCAGGAAAAGTATGGGTGGGGTTGTATTTTCTATCTCTATGCTTATTCAGTTTGTAGGCTGAACAAATAATTCAGAGAAGCTAGTTTATATGAAGAAGGATGTGGAATCAGCATTTCAAGAAGGCTTACTAATAACCTTTGATATACAGATGACACAATTTTACATGATAATAGTGAATAGGACTTGAAGCACTTATGGATGAAGGTCAAGAATTGCAGCCTTCAGTATGGATTGAAACTCCGTGTAAAGAAAGCAAAAATCTTTAAAACTAGGTTAAAATTTACCATCATGATGAATGAAAAATATTAAAAGATTTAATCTTGTTTGACTCCGTAATTAATACTCATAGAGGTAATAGTAGAGAGATCAGATGACACATTCCATTGGATAAATTTGTTGCACAAGACATCTTTAAAGTGTTGAAAAGCAAGGGTGTTATTCAGCGGCCCAAGGTATTAGGCCTTGGTTCATTTTTCATTAGTTTTATGTGAGGGTTGTGCACATCACACAATAATGATGATTGAAGAAAAGTTGATGTATTTGAGCTATTTATTTGGGAACGAATTTTGAAAGTCCATGGACTGGCAAAAAATAATGCAGACCTGTCTTGCAAACGTTCCTTAAAAACATAGATGATTAGACTTTGTCTCACACACTTTGCACATATTGTGAGAGACTCATCTCTGAAGAAGGACATCATGCTTGGTAAAGTGGAACCAAAGCAAAATCAAACTAATTGCCTATGAGTTGATGTCAATTTACAGTGACCCTATAGGGCTGGGTAGAGTTTCTGAGACTCTAACTCTTTTTATTAAATTATTTTTAATCATGTTGAGACTATAACTCTTTAGGAGAAGAAAATATCCTCTTTTGTCCTAAAAAGTAGCTGGGGTTTCAAACAGCAGACCTTGCAGATCACAGCCCAATACATAACCACCAGAACACCAAGGCTACTGATAAAGTGGAAGGGTGGCAAGAAAGTGAAAACCATTGAGATTGCTTGACACAGCAGCTGCAACAGAGACTTAAACATAAGGAGAGTAAGTACGATGGTGCAGACTGCATTGTGTTTCCTTTGGTTGCACATAAGTATTCTATGAATTGGAACCAACTGGATGACACCCCAACAACCAGCCTATGGGGTATTGATGGTTTAGTGGTAGAATTCTCACCTGCTGTGAAGGAGACCTGGGGATTATTCCTGACCCATACACCTCCTGCACAGCCAACAACTCTCTCTCATGGGAGATTGTAATGTTGCTATGATACTGAAGTGGTTTATCTTGGCATTTTCAGCATAACCAAACCTTAGTATTGAGGACATTTAACTTTTAAAAAGTCCAGCCAGTGAAAAAACCCCATGGATGAGAGTCATCTGATCCTATTCTTTATGGGACCATTAGGGGTGAAGCCGCAGCTCAATAGCCCATCACAGGTGCAGTAACACCACAGGAACTTTTAGGGGCAAGTCTTATTGGTTCAACACTCAGTATATCCACACACAAACCAAATGACAAAATGAATTAAAAATGTTAAAAATAAGGGCATGCAGGAGGCTGAACAAGCCAAAGGGATAGCTGGCCACATTGGTACATGATGTGACAGAGTAGGAATGCTACTCTTAGAAGGGCTTGTGCCACAATACATCGGACGACCCTCTTGCAATTTAGTTTCAGCAAAGAGCCGTTATTCGGGGAGTGCTCTGCTACATTCTTTCCTATGTCACATGGGTTTTGTAGTATTGCTTTCAGTTGTTTCAATTTTTCCTTTTTATAATTTTAAAGAAAGTAAACTAATTTGTCCCTCTCATTATGATCTGGTAAACATCAAGAACAGGTGCTCATTTCTTACTTGACTGTGGCCCTCCCTTATGTTAATTAAAATGTGTCACTGTACATAGTACTTTCTATTTGAAGTCTCCCTTGGACCACCTCAGAAAGTAGTGAGTCCTCTGCCCAGAAGTATATGCTTGTCACGTGTGCTCACATGGTATAGAATCTCAGACGATTGAAAAGCAAGGTCTGTCCACCAAGAGCCCCTTTAACTCCAGAAGAGAAGGTTGACATTTTTTTGCTTGGTTTTGTTTTTACCTGTCTGGAAAGCTACAATGATTGAATTACAAATCTTGATTTTAAACTTCACAATACATTCTAAAAACAGCATTGTGATTCCTCAAAATGAACTTCTGCATGGGCTTAGTTTCCTTTCCTAGTTAAATTCCAAATTTTCATCCTCAGGCCTTTGATAGTTTTTTGGTTTCTTGTGAGATGCTTTCAAAATGTTGGTATTCTTAAAGTCAAGGGGAAAATGGCATCCTCTGTGCCCCTCTCCTCCCACTTATCTGTGGGCATGTGGATGCAGAGATCCTTCCTAGAAGTGATGGCTATGTAGAAGGGGAGGGCTAAAGGGAAGCAGATTTTGAGACTCATCAGAAGGGTGGAAACATACAGACAGCAGCCAGCCATATCTCTCCATCAGTTGATGTTCTCTCTCTCTCTCTCTCTCTCTCTCTCTCTCTCTCTCTTTCTCTCTCTGCATTTAAATGTGATGCTTCCCTCTCGCCTTGTTTGTTTCAGATGCCTCAGGAACAGTACACACACCACCGGAGCACCATGCCCAGCTCTGAGGGGCCACAGATATACAAAGTGGGGATTTATGGCTGGCGGAAGAGATGCCTGTACTTCTTCGTCCTACTCCTGATGATCTTAATACTGGTGAACTTGGCCATGACTATCTGGATTCTCAAAGTCATGAACTTCACAATTGTAAGTTAAGCTGCACATACGTTTCTTTAGCTTTGGTGTTGAGCACTTCAGGAAGATGGAGCAAAAGGAAGGAATATCAAAAAGTGATGGGAGTTGAATGGGAGCTGGCATATTGCTTCAACTGCCTTTCTGTTCTGATCAAACGCAGGGCTGACCTATTCACTCTCACAGTTTGAGAGTCTCCTAAGCCATTTCAGAAATATGTCCTTCTTCTGGCTCTTTGGTACGGTTTCCCTCTTTATGGTTTTCAGCATTTCTGTATTCTGTAGCATACTCGTGTTTTAAGTCAATAATGAAAGAATCAATTCAAGAAATTTAATTTTCTCAAACTGGAGGGGTGATGGAGAAAGATTTGGTTGGGGTGAAACTTTGGATTAAAATGAGACTTTGGGGGTTCTTGAGGCAGTTGAATATAGTCTGTACACCTGGGAAGCCACCCTGATAGTTCACTGAGAGCCTCCTTGATTTTCCAGAGAGCAATCTGCTTTGCTGCTGCATGCTTTAAATTTCACCCTTTTGTGCAGGAATGTTTTTACCTGTCTGTGAAGAAGGTCTTGCAATTTGGTGTTTGATGGGTACTGTACAGGCTGGGCATTTATTTTGTGAAGTTCCAATGTTAAGACAGTTTGGGCCAAATGACTTCTGCATTTAAGTTTGAGGTTTTTTGTTTCTGGTTTGTGTTTTTCTTGGAGGTTCTGGGTCTAAAGTCGAAATATCCGCAATTGAACTTCAAAAGGCAGAGGCAGCAAATAGGCAGTAGTTTGCAGGCCTGGGACTATTTGCTCTGGTGTCAAAAATACATTAATAGTTTTCCAATAAGAACAAGTTCTGTTTGATATAGGGATATGACCATAACACAACATTAAGCCTCTCATGTAAAAATCCAAAATGTGACAGTGGAGTTTTGCCATTTCAGAGTTATAAAGTTATCAAGACCCTAACACCGTAGACAGAAGTCACACTGTGAGCTCTGACTCAAGCCCTGTCTTCTGCTTGAGCTGTTTTTCCCTGCCTATTCTGCCTGAGGAAAGCCCCCCCCCCCCCCCGCCCATGTTTCTTCTCTAGCTCCATTTATGTATTGATGATTATACTTCACACCTCCCCCCCCTCCACATAATCATTTTGGCAAGCATTTCCCATACATACTGAACTTGGTGAAGGACAGGGCTTACAGCCTTTCTCAGTGCCCTGTGTCCATAATTCCTGGTTCTAAGTTTCTGGCTGGATATGTGGTTGCATAGCGGTGTCTATAAAGGCAGCTTGAATCTTTTGCTTTCCTACCAGAATATGCCTGGAATGTTATTCTTCCCGAGCCCCAGAATTTGAGGATATTTTTTTGGTAACGTGATTGTATATACTTTGGCACAAAATTAAATTTTAGAATCTGAAAGTTTCCTAGGCATGAAAGCTGCAGAATTTGGATGACTGTAACACAATACGAACATGGTTTCTGTACTGTATGTGTTGTGTCTAGCAGCTAAATAGTAGAAGTATATGTGAAAGCAAGTACCTGTAGATTGAGTAATAATTCCCTGTGTATGCAAGCTGAGGAGCAACATGACCTTAAGGTAATAATCTATACAGAATCAGTGATTTCCTGTAGTTAACTAAATTGATTGCTATAGTTGAAAGTCCTTAAAGCTTTACCAAACCAAGTACTTACTGAGGTGAAAATAATGCCGTTATTAGCCATAATTGGTGCTTTATAACGGTAATGCATTTGAGCAAATAGAGCTGAAGTGTTAGAAAATTGGTCTTGCCCTGAAAGTTAAAAGCATATTTTTCCATCAATCACAGTATAAAACATATTCTTTTAGAATTATAATTCTATTGCATAAATAATAATTTGCTTACAGCAAAAATCTGGAAAAAGGACAAGGTATTAACTAACTACATATTATACTAGAGAATGGGGGGATTAAAATGGCAAATAAACCCATTGCCAAGGAGTAGATTTCTACTCACAGTGACCCTGTGGGGTCAGAGTAGATTTCTACTCACAGTGATGATTTGGGTCAGGGTACGTGTAATCTCATCAGGTTTCCTACACTATAAATATTTCACAGAAATTGCCACATCTTTCTCCCCACAATGAGCGAGAGGAGGATGTGGAAGCAATGAGATAACAAGCTATCATTATATGTGAGGGTTTATGAGTGTGGTCTGCAGGAGTGAGTGCTTAATTTTTCTGCTCAGGTTATTCAATAATTTGAGACTTGGGGAAAAGTGATATTGTGTTCATAATCTCTGGGTCATAATGAACCCAGAGCATGATGTCATCTGAAATGTTTCTGAGGACTTGAAATTCGCAATTGTGCTTTATTGTCAGGCTTGCTGTGCCATTCCATGTATATGTGCTGGAAGAGTTCTTTCAGTACATCAATCTGGACAATTAACCAACCACATTTTCTTTGTCTGAGATAGAAATCAGGAGAGAAATGGTGTTGTGCCCCTTTGCTTTTGTAGAATATCCTGGTGTTCCTCCCTGGGCTGAGGATCTTGGCTGCAATTTACTACCCAACTTTCCTGATGTCTACCTGGGCTCTTATTCCAAACACCCTCAGGCCACCCAATACTAGATTACCAGATGGGATGTTCTAGGAAGGAGCAAATAATCCGTATACTCTGTGCTAGTGTCCTTTCTTGTTACTTAAAATCTATGTCCTTCAATTTGCACAGCAACTCTACATTTGGAATTGCCAAACTTGCTAGGGACTAACAGGTCTGGTTTAGCTCATGTGCCCTATGACCCTAGGAGCAAGGGGGGAAACTGCCCAGAAGGTTTTCTGGGCTGTCATCTATCTAGCCTTTCATCTAACAGATCAGCTAGCCTTTCCTCCCACAGATGGCTGGGTAGGTTTGAACTGCATACTGTTTGGGTTAACAGTTGGATACTTAATGATTCAACTACTGAGTCCTTTTCAGTGAGGATCCTCCTTAGAGTAGAAGGAAACCCAAGGCTCAGTGAAAGGAATTGACTTGCTTAAAAGATACAGAGTACCAATAGAGGTGGTGTTTGTTTAAAAACCCAAGCCTTGCCACAATACTGCATAGCCTTTCAGTTGCTGCAGCATGCTGGCTCTTCTTCAGCAAAACTTTGAAATTGGTGAAGGGGTTCAAGAACTTTGCTACCCATCCTTTGCTATCTTGTACATTTCCTCCCCATCTGAGGTGCCAAGGAGCACTCTTTGTAGGAGCAGCCTGGTAGTTCTGAATGTCCTTGATTTTATCAGTTTTAACCCAGTAGTTGAGGAACCTCATCCTCCTTTACCTCCACATCCAGTTTTGTTTCCGCATTGTCGATGCAAGCTTAATGATGAACTCTATGTCAAAATTTAGATTGAATACACCATAAGTCAATTAAATTACAGCCATACCTTGTCCATAGGAAGCACTGACTCTTGGCAATGCCAAGTCGTGAGCGGCCCTACACAGATGGCAGCATTACAAGTCTGAGCCCTGCCATTTATTGTGGAATCATTGGCAAGATCCACAACTTCTCTGTGTTGTGATTTTCTGGTCACTACAGTAGTATTTACTTTGTGGGATTGATAAGAAAATGACTAAGGTGAAGTATCTGATCCAAGCCATGGCATTTTCATTCACCTCATATGGCATTCCAAAGTTGGACGATTAATAAAGAAGACAACAGAAGAATAGATGCCTTTGAGTCAAGTGTTAGCAAAGACTATTGACTATAGCATGACTTCTAGAAGAACAGACGTATCTATCTTTGAGAATGAAAAACCAGAATGCCACTGAGAAGCAAGGATGGTGAGATTTTATTTCATGAACTTTGGACATATTATCAGAAAGGCCAGGTACCCAAACAAGAGCTTTTTGCTTGGTAAAGTGAAAGAGAAGGATTCTTAACAAGGTGAATTCATCCAGTCATTCCAAAAATGGGCTCAAAGATAGGAAAGATTATGAAGGTGAAACAAAAACTGGCAATATGGCATTGTCTTATGACGTTATGAAGCAGAGCAGACTGGAAGGCGCCTACACAATAGCACTGCACATAAACAACAGGGAATGGGTAGAGCAGAGGCTGACATATAGAAAGCATTTTATATAAGTTGTTGCTATTAGCAATGATATTTATTGCAGATTTATTTTATAGCATGCATTATGCTGTTATACTTTTCATATGTTATCTAACATAATCCTCTTGATGTTTGATATTAGTAGGACCATGGGCATGGTGCAAGACCAGGCAGCATTTCTGTTCCATATTGCATCGTGTCACTTTGAGTTTAGGGTTGCACTTTGAGTTCCACCATATCTACCAACAACAATATTAGATCATTCAATTTTACAAGTTTGGGGAGCTCAATAACTTCCTCGAGGATCACACAGTTATAAAGTAGCAGAGCAAAGATTTGAATGCAACATCTTTGGAGCCAAATCTCCTGGTCACCATGTTCACGTTTTCTCTCCCTCTCCCTCTCCCTCTCTCTCCCTCTCCCTTCCTCCCATCCTCAAGTCAATGCCAATTCATAGTCACCCTATAGGATAGGATGTCCTTATGAGTTTCAGAGACTACAACTGTGGAACTGAAAAGCCTGTATTTATCATGCAAAGATGCTTGTGGTTTCAAACTGCTTGCCTTGCAGATCACAAGCTAACACATTCCTACTACACCTCTGGGCTTGGTAACTGCTATATTATGGAGTAGTGTAAAAGACTGGACTACAGTAGAAGGGACTGGGTGTTATGCCCTAACAGATTATGTATTATGTCATCGGCCTCTTTGAGACTTGGAATAGAAATAAACGGATTGAATTAGATACTTTCTAAGGTATCCTCCTAATCGAATGCTGTGATTTTACCTCTTTTTACCTATCCCTAAACTTAGTGAAATCTCACTCTGTTGGGGTGTATCTGCTTCTGCCAATGCCATTTTTCTAGCAGCTCCGTCCAAATAACCTGGTCTCAAAGACCGTCCTTTAGCAGAAGTGGCTCTCAAGTGGCAGAACTTAAGAGCCTGGGACTTGCCAATCAATGGTATGATCACCAGACATTTGTGTATTCTTGAAGTAGGAACCTTTAGCATCACCTCATCGAATATTCTCATTTTATAGATAATGAAGCCAAAATGGGGGGCATGGTTTTCTGAACCAGCTTGCAACTTCTTAAAAGCAGGGGTTATGTTCTCTTCTTTGTGGCACCAGCCTAGTGCCTGGCATAGAAGCAAAATCCAATCTTCGTTTGCTCATTGTCAAAAGCCCTTTTTCAGAGCACACAAATGAGAAAATGGATGTCAAGTGCTTGGTCAGGCACATGGCCAGTTCTCAGGCAATTACAGCTACTTATAACTGTGGCAAATAGACCTCGTAACTTCAAGTTCAATGTTGTTTTCCCTTGTGGACATTGATAGCTGCTGTTGAGTTGACTTCAACCATCATGATTCCCAATTCAAAGTGCCCTATCATCAATGAAAGAAAATGCTTTCCAGCCTTCTTCTACCCCCATACTCTATTACAAATGGACCAGTGGTGGTCCATTGTGTTCTCATTGGTTAGTTTTCAAAAGAGAATCTTAGGCCTTTTTATCTCTTATGCCTTAATCTGGAAGCTCCACTGAAACCAGTTCTGCATGAGAGAAACAAGCCAGTGTCCACTGACAGAGAGGTGGGGGGCAGTCCCTGTGATATACTGACTGAGAATCTAATTCTGGTCTCTTATAGATGATGAGGAGGCTACCCCTGACCCATCAATACTCCCTTCGATTCTGTAGGATTATAAAATCAAAACCATTGTCATTTATGAATATGTAAGAATGAAATTTCCAGTTGTTTAAGAAATGGTTGCATAGCACATGCCTTAAGTCACAGGGATATAAATAGATAATTGTACACCCATATTGATTGCCACATTATTCACAATTGCTCAGAAGCAAAAGTACCCATCACAAGATGAATGGATGAAAAATATGATATATCCAGGCTGAGCCCTGGTGGCGTAGTGGTTGTGCGCGGGACTGCAGCCCACTGGGACGGAGGTTCGATTCCCGCAGTGGGACTGGGCCTCCTACTCCCACCACCGGAGAGCAGTGATGCCCCCCCCCCAAAAAAAAAGAAAAATATGATATATCCATGCAGTGAAATTCAGCCACAAAATGGAATTAAGTTCTGATACATGCAACATTGACGAATATTGAAAACATTGTACCTTTATATGAGATACTTAAAATAGGGAAATCCATACTTTCAGAGGGTTGATTGTAAGTTACCAAAGGCATGAATGGTTGGGAGTTAGTACTCAAGAGGTTTGTATTTTTTGTTTTCAGAAAGAATGAGGTTTTGGAAATTGAAACAGTTGATGGTTGTATAGCATGGTGAATATAATTAATATCACTGAAAGATATCCTTAATAATGACCTTATGACAGATTTGATGGTGGACGTTTTTCCCACAATTATAAACTATAGATGAGGCAGGCAATGTCAGTATCCATGTTTTAAAGTTAAGAAAACGAATTTCACTGAAAGGAAGGCCGTTGCCCAAGGTCAGGCAGCGGAGAGTGGTGCAGCAGGAGTGGGTCACAGTGGATATGGCACAGGAGCCTGTGCTCTTCATCAGTACACGATGCAGTCCATTTTCCAAGGGCTATTTTTCATGAAGACAAATTGAATTTGTTCAGTGCAATGTCTGAAACATGATTTATTTACCCTAAAGTAAGATAAAGATCCACTGAGGGTCAGAGGAAGGCATTCTAATACTTGTAAATTGGACACATTGTAAAACAGTAAAAGGCAGAGACAATGTCCAATAGCCTCTATAACTCAGAATGCTGGCTCGCCCTCTGCTTGGGGAAGGCCCAAGAAACTGAGGCTCAGTTAAACTAAGATAGGAATACAGGCACCCATGAATTGTATCCAGCACCCAAGGACTTGAAGGTGAATGTGGGTGGGTCCTACAGCCAAGGGGCCTAAAATTCAGTCTGAGACAGAGGTCACTTTAGTGATGCCTTCCACCTACCTTTTCTAAACTGCTGGCCTTCCGTCCTGCCTTGCAAGCTGAACTTCTCAATGTAGGCTAGTTCAAAACCACCAGCCTCTCCTAGGGAGAAAGACAGGGTTGTCTACTCCAGGGAAGATGTATGATCTCTAAAAGCCACACGGACAGTTCTACCCTGTCACGCTAAGTTGGAATCAACTCAAGGGAAGTAGTTGGGGTTTGGCTGTTCTGAGTCTCCCTATTCTTTTGCTTTTTCCTTGCTCTGATACCCATTAGCTTTCTGAATGTATTCATCTTTTCTGCTTCTTTGCACCTTCATCTTGAATGTGCCTTTGCCCATCTGTGAGCAGTGTCTTCCCCTTTCGACCCCAGTCCATGCTGCTCATAATCTCTTTGCGATGCTGTTCCATGTTGCCATCAGTCAGCTGACACATGGTGACCTTATGTACAACAGAACAAAACATTTCCCCATCAAGATCCATCTTTATGACCACTGGTGTGCTTAGGGTCATTATTGCAGATTACATGTCAGTCCATCTCACTTAGGGGTGTGTCTCACTGTGGACCATCTACCTAGTATTACCGGAACAAAGCTGAGAGAAGCAACTTCATCCATCCGTCCAGGCACATTTTCACATCAAATCTACATGCATACATCGTCCACAGCCTGAGTCTACGGTTCACTGCGGACAAACTCGTAGGGGACTCAGAATCTATCAAAGCCTCCTGATTCAGTGCTTCCGTTGGTGAGGTTAAGAGTCACTTGAAAAGCCTATGGATGAAATGCACACACTTGATCTTCTAGAAATTTTAAGGTTGATAAGTTTGTCTCTTACCTCTCATTTATTTTCGGGAACTTTCCAATTGATCTATTTCCTCCTTTGTTATTGTCTGTACCTATGTCAGGCAGCTGGGGGGCCAGCAGTACTGCATTTATTTATTATCCTGTCGCCCGTACTAGACTGTGAGCTTCAGGAGATAGGAACCTTTAACAATTTATCTTTGTATCCACAGATTTAAGTACCTTGCCTAGCACTTGGCAGCCACTTAGAACATGTTTATTGACTAAATGAATAGAGGGGGAAATTATGAATAGGCAGTCACTTTAAATTAAAATGTATAAAGATGGGTTAATAGAGCTTTATATGGCTTTTAAAATGAAGTATGAGTTGATTTATTAAGGTAGACACATTATAAATGAGATGAGTGCTTAAATATTATTATGAAAAGGTATTTTTAATACAGACACTCCCTCTTGTGCACCAACTTCCTGCTACATTTTAATTACATGAGAAGAGAAAGATAATAATGGAGTGTGAAATAGATTAGAAGCAAGAGGCTTCATCCTAGTTAATACACAGATTTGCTCAGCAAATGAGAGAAAATGATATTATTGGTTTTAGTTGTACTTTTCATTTAACACTGTTAATGAATGTATTTTGTGTGAGTAGCTTCCACTGAGTACTAATGTCAGTTTCACTTGCCAGCTTGGACTTTGAAAGGCTTCTTATATTGGGAATGACACGCATCCATCCTTACTGCTTTGAGTTTTTGTGGTCCCTTCTAAGCCATGATTTCACATTCATCAACCTGAACAATTGCCAAGGTGTTTTTTTCCTCAGGCACTATGAAAATTATAAAGCATAGAAAATATAAGTGAGAGAGAAAGAGAAACAAAAATGTACTCTACTCCAGTAATCAGTTCAAGATTATAGCTTTGTGATGTCCTATATGGTTTAAAACTTGTCAAATTCCATGTGTTTCCCAGAATATAAATCATCTAGGATGATTTTGTTCCATGTAATTGTTGCAAAATACTTCACCAATCATGCTATGCATTTATACAATATATGTTGGCTATATTTGTTTCAATTCAATCCATATTTTTAAGCAGATAGTATACTGTGCTTTGTGTGGACAAGGGAGGCTTCTCATAAATGTAAGCATATGCTTTAATTGCTGCTAGCTTAGTAGGGGGAAACGAGCACATAGGTTATTATTGTAAGTGTTTCCAGGAAACCTAGAAGAGAAAATCAGCTACATCCACAATGCACTGAGAAGCATCTTGAGTTGAGTGCATATAAAGGGATGAGCATTTACTCAGTCACGAAGGACAGGAAGAACAGGAAGATCAACACGTGGATACAGATTAATTCAGATTGTTATGCCTCAGAACCTGTAGTTCTAAAATTGAAAGCATGAAGCATTGTAGAAGATGGAATGAATGGGATAAAGGGCTAGGAGGAGCTCTAGTAGCCAAGTTGAGCAAAATCAATTTAGTGGTACACTCAAAAGGTCAGAATAAATTCTTCAATTTAATTTATAAATAAACTAGTGCATAATTGTATCCTTTTATTTGGTCAACACTTATACCATGTGTTGGGTGAGGGACTGACTTTTTACTCCCACAAAGAGTGGCAGTCGCAGTCGCTCACATGGACTTTCTACAGGGTTCCTATAAATCAGAATCGACTCAATAGCAGGGATTTTGGTTTTAGTTTTACCATTTACTAGATTTTCAGATATTCCAAACCCATTGTTATCATGGCGCTAAAATTGAGGACACAAGAAAAATGTCAGGAAATCTCCGTGGAACTGTTTCTATCTCCATAGATCTCAGGCAGCTGCTCACACATGGGATATTGCTGCAGGGCAGTCATTTGGCTGTGAATTTTGGAGAGCACTCGGAAATCTTAGGTCATGGCCACAACTCAGAGTTCTCGTCACTTTTACTGAGGTAGTGAGTAGTTATTGGAGAGAACTTCTAATCCCAAGAGGTTCTCTGTGTCACCAGGGAGAACTACAGGTCAGTCCTTCCATAGCAGATGGCTGCAGGGGAGGCAGCTGGATTGCTCACACAGTGGAATGAAGCACAATCCATTTGAAAAGCTGTAGAACAGTTGGGTTGCCTGAGAGCCATGAGTTTATATTGGGGCAGGGGGGAGGGCATGCTTATTCTGACTACAACCGCATTGTACAATATGGATCAGGATAAAATAAAACTTACAATTCCTCTTGCTCACTACCATTGAGTCGGTGCCCACTCAACACCCATATAGGAGAGAACAGAGTTCCCCCAGCCAGGGTCCAAGAATGTGACTCGTTAGAGGAGGAGAAAGCCTCCTTTTACTCCTTCTGTGACTCTAGTCACGTGGCAATGCTCATGGGCACCTGTAGTCTGTATGACTACCATCTTTCACAGGAAAACTCTCCATCGTTGCAGAAGGTTCGATGCCAGAGCGCTGAACTGGAGGTCTCATAGGATAGGTTCTGCCTGCGCCTATGAGACTATCTGAGACTGTCACTTTATAGGAGTAGAAAGCCCTGTCTTCTCCTGAATTCTTCAAACTGCTGACTCCAAATCACAGCCCAACATGTAACTGCTACACCACTGGCAATAATAAGAGGTGGGCAAGGCTGTGGATCAAAGCAATTTCATTTAATAGAAAGAGGCAAAGAAAACAGTATTTTAATGACTAAAATAACTGTTTATATGATAAAAATAACTGCATATAGTGTCTTTTCCACACCCCCATTTTTCTGTTTCTTTCCATCTCCTCTCAGTCTTCCTAATTGGGGAGGTAGTGAGACTTTCAGATACTTTCTGCCTTCCCTTATAAGGGCCAAGTTGGACTTCTGCTGAGTGAAAAGTTTTATTGCAACCAGGGGCTCTTCTGTGATCTTCTCTCAATCTGAGCAAACATGTGGTCTAAGCCAATAAGACTCTCCACAGCATTCTTAATTTGTGTCTGCTTTTGAGTCATCCCATACCCAATGACTCAAGAAAAAAGAGATGAAATCTTATTTTTCTTGTATAGGTATGCACCAATGTCTGTGTGCTTGTTATTATGTGCATCTGTTTGTACTCCTTTGGTAACACTGGAATCTAAGATGCTAGATATCATGCTATGCTTGTGTGTATGTGTATGTCTTGTATTTTTAACTTTATATCAATTATTTAATGAATCTCAGATACCACTCTCTTTGCTATGAGACCAGCTCTTAGCAGCGCTCTAGGAAAAGGGGATGTTCTCCCTAGGAATTCTGAGGCTGCACATTTTCACGGAAACAGAGAGCCTCATCTTTCCCCTCAGAGACACTGCTTGAACTGCTCACCTTGCAGTTAGCAGGATAACTTGTGACCCATTTGGCCACCAGGACTCCTTACTTCATAAATTATAATTCCAACGATCTATTTTACACCTCAATGATCTATTTTGCAACTACATTTCCATGTTATCAGAAAAGACCAGTCCCTGGCTATAGGACATCATGCTTGTTAAGGTGGAGGGGCAGTGAAAAAGAGGAAAGTCTTCGATGAGATGGATTAACATGGGGACTGCAGACATGGGCTCGGACATCAGGATCGTTGGGAGGGCGTGCAGGGCAGGATAGTGTGTTGCTCTGTGTCTCATCGACTCAATCTGAGTAAGAACTGAATCTCTGCTCCTAATCACAGCAATGGCCACAATCCACCTCACTGGATGTAATATCGATACTATATATACTCTGTTTTAAATCTTCAATGTAGGTGGAATGAAAAACGTCATGGGACCTGGCATCTCTCATCCACTAGGTAGAGAATGATCTAGCATCTAGGACTGGGATCTTCTAAAAACAGCTTTCCTCTCATAAGTGGCAAACCATACTAGCTGTCAGTGAGTGCCTAAGCTGACCAGGATATCTGCATGGAACCCCTTGGGTTCTTTCCCAGGCAGACTCTAGGGGCTCCCTCACAAGAGGATGCATTGGTTCTAGAGTTGTGTTTCATATAAATAAGATAGAAATGCTCGATATCTTTAAGACCTAGACTTGGAAGTCAAGTTGTGTCACTTCAGGCATGCTCTATTAGTAGACACAGACCCCAAATCCTGCCTAGATTCAAAGAGGGAAGGAGCGCATGTAGATGCTTCACTCTCCAGGGGGCCTGGCAAGCATGTAGAAGAGCTTGTGGAATGGTAGACTATAGTGGGTTAAATCAATTAAAAAAACAGATGGTGCCATTGAGCTGAGTCAGTTCAGATTCATGGCTAGGCTGTATGTTTCCCAAAGCTAGTTTTGACCTTGCGGAAGTACATTGCCAGGTTTTATCAATTTGTTTGTTGCTTTGTACTTTGTTTCCAGTTACCTTTAGGTGGACTCGAACTGCTGATCTTTCAGTTAATGTTCAACTGCTTAACTGTTGGCACTATCCAAGAATCCCCCAAGTGAGTTTCAGATGATGCTCCCTCAAAAGATATGTCAATGTTGAATTACTGGAAGTGAATAAAACTTTATTTTTACAAGTCTCATCTGAACTCAAGATCTTCAAATGAGAAGATGGTGTAGAGAGACACTAAATTCTATGACGAGTAGTAATTATATGGGTAGTTAAGATGTACTTAATGTGACCGCATACACAGAATGGAGTGAAATGGGCAAAAATCAAGGGATCCCAGTAACCATCCAAACCAAACCAAAATCATTCCCCTTGATTCACTGCTGACCATACACGAATTTACCCATTGTGAATTTCTGAGACTGCAAGGGTTTGCCGGAGTAGAATGCCCAAGGTTTCTCCCATGAAGCTGCTTGTGGTTTTGCACTGCTGAACATTGTGATAGTAGCCCAATGCAAAGATCTTCTGACTTCAAGAACAGAGAGAGAGGAACTATAAGTTGGATTATTTGTGTTTGTTTTTACCCCCTTTAAAAAAATCATTTTATCGGGAGTTTGTACAACTCCGAACGCAATCTATCCATTATGGCAATATACATATATTCCATCATTATTTTCAAAGCATTTTCTTTCTACTTGAGCCCTTTGTCTCAGATCTTCATTTTTTCCCACTCTCTTGATAATTTTTAAACTATTATTATTTCCTCATGTCTTACAATACTGATGTCTCCCCTCATCCACTTTTCTGTTGTCTTTTCCCCAGGGAGGGGGTTATGTAAGGATCATTGTGATCGGTTTCCCCTTTCGCCCCCTCTGTCCTCCTTCCTTCCCCTTCCCCTCCTGATATCAGAACTCTCATTATTGGACCTGAGGGGTTTGTCTGTTCTGGATTCCCTGTGTTTCCAGCTCTGATCTGTAACAGCATACGTATTCTGGTCTAGGCAGATTGATAAGGTAGAATTGGGGCCACGATAGTCTGTGTGATGCAAACACTACCACATTCCTGAGGACTCTTCAGGCACAACCCTACAAGTGTCTCCCAGTCGTTTCTTTCTGTCCTCACAAGGACCATGTAAGTGGATCTGCCCATCTCCACTTTCTTACGTAGAGACGTAAGCAACCGCAGGTGAACATATTTGCTCAGCTTCCTCAGTTAGTAAGTAGCTTGGAGAGTTTGTGTCATTTCAAAAGTGTTTTGACCCTTTCCTGCTATGTTTATCCTCAAGAAAAAAAAAAAAAGGAAACCATGGTTTCTGTTTATGTGTCAGGGCCAGTGATCCCTTACCCTGAAACATTATCTCCTACGACTGATGAGGCAAGGATCTTTTGCTATAATTACAATTCTGATTTAAATATCAGTTTCTTGTGCAGCTTTACACTGTACAGGTATTTTACAGTCTCACACTGACTATATGAGCGTGACTGGACAATGACAAAGTGATAAAGACCTTGGCTGGTTTGTTTACTTAATTCCTTCCCTCCCTCCTGCCTCCCCCCACCTTTTTAAATTGTATTATGGTAAAATTTATGAGCCATAAATTTTTTTCCATTTGAGTCAAAAATTGTTGAAGTTGTAAAATTGTTAATTTTCCAATTCAATGACCTTCTGTATCATCACAGAGCTGGGCATGACCTCTCCAACCCTTCCCAACATAACCTCCCTAAGGAATAAGCACTGACTTCCCACTGTCTCCAACCCCGGCCCATGCTAATGCCAATCTACGCTCTGTTTCTTATGACTTAGTCTATCTACATACTTTGGAATTGTATTTGTCCTTTTATGTTTGGCTAATTTCACATAATGTAAAACTTCAATATGTTCAAGCTTCATTTATAAGTTGGTATGTATGGGAACTTTGTTTGACTATAAACAAACTTTGTTCATTTACAGATACTTTTCTGCTTTTACTAAGGTACATGTGAATAACAAAGCTACTTGTTGTCTTTTTACATACAAAGTTGAAGAATAGGAAAATAATTTCTCTATGAGAGAGAAGACTTACTCTCTTTTGGAGAGAGAGAGTTTCTAAGTGGAATGTATGTCTACATAAATTACACACGCATTTCGGGCATGTTTTCAATCTCAGTCAGCTCTGTTCATTGGCAAGCATTTCAATATATCTTAATATGTATTTTGCTAATGGTAAAAGCTGAACAAAATGCATGTTGTCACAATGATCAGCTATTGAGGGCAATTTGTAGTCATTTTGAACCTTTTTCAGAGCAATAGAGTATCGAACTTCTTAATCGACACTTTTTATGACTAGCGTAGTGGTTGAACACTTAACTATTAGCAGGCAGACTCATGATTCAAATCCACTAGCCATTCTGTGGAAGAAAAATGTGGCATTTGGTTCTGAAAAGATTTACAGCAGTTCTGTTCTGTTGTATCTCCTTGAGTCATGATTAATTGTATTGCGATTTTGTTTCTTCTTTTCTTTTTTAATGAGACCAATATGGAACCCTAACCTGCGATTCCCTTAGCTAAAGGCTAAGCATAAAAATGTCCATGAAATCATTATCAATGCCATGCTAGCATGATCATCCTTTTATTTTGACAAATAGGTTTAGGTTAGCCACTATACTCCAAGGGACACAATTGAGAAAGAGACTCCTTTTTTGCCTTCTTCATGTACTTCACACTTGTCATCGTTTTCCAACCTTAGAAAGTCTTTCACTTCTACTACATTCTGGGATTCTTTGCAAACACCCCCATGGCAGGGATCGTTTCATTTTACTCTTTAGATCTCCAGGCCAGTCAAGGCTCATTGACCTGTTTAGGGTTTCATTCCGAATAAGTAGCATGATTGACCTACAACTTCAGTTTAAATAAGAAAGAACAATGGGCAATAGACCTGGGCAGCATTTGTCTTTGGCCAACTCAAGCAGCTCACAGAGCTGGGGTCTATGGAGTTAGGCACATTTTTGTCTTCTAGGTGGACATCAAATTGGGGTGGGCGATTTATCAGGGTTTATGAATGAATAGGACTAAAGTTCAAAATGTTTAGGAAGCACTTTGCTTTCTCTGAAAGTTTTCTAAATACATGAGGTTAAAAACAAAAGACACACCAGCCCTAAAACTCAAAGATAGCATAAAATGATTGTTTGGGTCATTTGTTTGCTCCCTGGGTTAATTATACAAACTTCAATGCATGCGTACTCGCTTGCTATATAAGATTAGAATGGCTTTCCTCTATGTAAGCAATTTTCCGTCGTCTCTATTGAAACCTGCATTGCAATTCTTGGCAAAGAAAGTGTCACACAAACAGGAATAAGTTGCCTTGTTCATTCGCTAGTAAGAGACCTTGTGCTTCTTTTTCAAATGATTTCCTCACCCCAGCCCATTGGGCCTAGAAAGACCCAACTCTTCTACTTTCTCATAAAATACACAAGGGAATGAGAAATCCGAACTGACTGCACGAGATCTGGTGAAAAGCAAGTTGTTGCTAGGTGTCATCCAGTTAGCAGAGCCCCACACTGACCATGTGCACAGGAGAGCAAACGCTGCCCGAGCCTCACAGTCGTTATGTCTGATTCCATTGTGGCAGTTGCTGTTTCAGTCCCCTTTTCACTGACACTCCCCTTTACCCAGCAGGAAGTTTCTTTTCAGGGACTGGTCTCTCCTGATGACAGGCCCAAAGTACATGAGATAAAATTCTCCCTTCCTTGATTCTGAAAACATTTTTTTTCCAACTCTCCTTCCTTCAAGATAGGTGTGTTTATTCTCTGACTAGTCCTCAAAGTGACCCCGTTGTTGCTCTTCACACTGTAAAGAGGTCTTTGGCAGCATATTTGCCCAAAGGTGTAAGCATATATGAGGAATAAATTTACATAAATAAAGGTGGACTTTCAAGACAAGATGATTGTACAGATGTCAAAGTGGATACTGCACAAATAAAGCAAAAAGAAAAAATAGTAACATTGTAGGTCGATTCCTAGAAAATCTGCTGGCTAATGTTCTGTATGCGGAAAGCAGTTGAGGAGAGAGAAGAGTGGGAGAGGACAGTAAAAAGAGACTTCCTTTCTTATCCTACTTGATTTAGCATTTCACAAGTGGCAATGCACTTACTGATGTGCTACAAATGGCATTCAATAAAAAGTAAAAGATACTGAAAGGAAAATAAAAGAACGCTCGCTCATAAATAACCAGAGGGTAAGTAAGGATAGGTGTTAGTAGCTATCTTTAGGGGTCAGTTTATTGAATTGGAAACCTTGCATCTAAGGATAAATGCAGATTGTAATCCCTCTCAAGACAATCACTTTCTACATTAGCAAAAGAGAACTGGGTTGCAAACAGTTATGTAGCTGGGGGAGAGGACAGGAGGAGTGAGGAGGTGATTTAGGTTAAAGTTTTCAAGCAATTTTCTTTTCCATTGATCAATTCATACACATTTGGATTTGTGACATTGATTGCAAGACCCACAAATTCCCCATTTCCTGTAGGTACTTAACATTTCCCTTTCTCCTTTCCCAGCCCTTTCTGCCTTCTGAGCTTTATTCCCAAACAAATGTTGCCCTTCTTTGCCCTGAAGGAGAGGAGACCAATAATTGTACCTCAGATGGTCACCCACAGGCTTTACAACAGTGGTTCTCAACCTGTGTGAGTCATGACCCCTTTGCATATCAAACAACTCAGGGGTCTCTCAATTCATAACAATAGCAAAATTGCAGTTATCAAGTAAAAACAAAAATATTTTTATGGTTGATAGTCACCATAACATGAGGAACTGTGCGAAAGGTGCTACAGCATTAGGAAGGTGGAGAATCCCTGTTTTCATAGATATCAGTCCCAACTCATCAGAGTAGGATGTAGACCACTGTCAGGGTGGATTATGTTGTGCCAGGTAACACGTCTTCCTTGGGTGTATGGTCCTGATCCCTAGACCCAGTGACTCTTTTTCTCAAGGTGCTTGCTTGTGCAGAGAAGTTTGTGTAACTTGACAGAGGGTATTTTCATTTATTTTTATATGTGCTGCAAATAAATTAATGTATATGATGGAGCATATGGAATATAGTCCAGCAGGTCATTTTATGTCCTTTTTGGTACAAAACAGTATTTGACTGTCACACGATCATTGTCCACTGAATTTCAAAATAGATTATTGTAGTTTATAAGATGACCTGTTTTGAGAGTTTACTCTGTATCAAGTATGGTATTGAACAATAAATATGTAAATCCTATTAACACCCTAGTAATTATTGTATATGAATCCTCCTTTCCCAGATGATATAATTGAGGCATTCAGTGGCGAGCAGATATATGAAGCCAATCTGAACTGCTTCACTTATCTTCCCAGTCCCTTTCTGTTGGAGAATGCATTCTCTTTATTCTTTACAACCCCCAGTTCCCATGCTTGTGGCATTACCACCATAACTCACAAGGTCAACAGTCAGAAAAATATGTGAGGCATGCTGATGATCTGCAGCAGCCCTCAGATGCACTTATTTCTAAAGCCTTCTTAATGCCCACACATTAGGATGAATACTTATCATCCCCCGATGATGGTATACCTTCTATGTAGTTTATTGAAAAATGGTTTTCTCCGTGTTGTGTAATAGATCTTATTGAGTCTCTTCTCTCATATTGAATTTAGAGAAGTTAAAAGGCCTCGCAACCAGAAGACCTAATTATACTGAAACAGATCCTCTACTGTCCAGACTGGCCAGCTTCTTGGCTCTTTTTCAGTCATACGCTCATTGTCCAGTGTTACTCTTAAACCATGGAGCCAATGGATCATTTGCTGAGGGACTACTATGGGAAGAATGTGATCTTAGACAGATGCACTGGAGTTTCACAGGCTTTAGAACTGACATTCTCAGCTATGATGTTGCTGATTTCAGGGATATCGAATAGTAGCATAATTTCTTAGAGCCACTCTTTACTCATTTGTGGGAATGGTATAAGTTAAAATACTGGGCAGGGTGCTCTGTATTAGTAGCAAAATAAAATATGGTAAACAATGTAGTAAGCCCAAACTCTTGGAGGATTGCTACCTAAAAAGGAGAGGGGGTTCAGCTGCTAAAATTCAGCACAGGTCATAAGATGACTTTTAGAGGAATGAAAAAGAGAGTCTTAAAAGAATATTTAGTGCAAGCATTGCTGAAAGTTATCATTGATATAAGAATTACAGTCTTGCCAGTCTTTGTTTTCAATCTACACATTATTGCTGATTCAACTTAAAATGGAACTACGAAAAACTGTGACTATTGAAGTGGATGTGTAAGTATACAGAGAAGCAAATGACTAAAGAAAAACATTCTTGGTTGCGAAATGTCCTTTGAAGAAAGTAGGGAGAGAGGAACCATTGGGCATGCCTTAATAGAGTGGTGAGTTTTTCTAGAGATGTGAACAAGGAAATGGAGCAACACCATGGGGAAAGGTGAGAGACCAGACAGAGGACTTTAATGGAGAAAAAGGTTGAAAAGGAGTTTTTGAATAATGACAAGAGGAGAAAGAAGCCATTTAGAGACTGTTGACTCCAGGAACACATTTCCTAGGTAAGAGGCAATGGATGCAACGGCAGTCAGACAGGGTGATCCCTAATCCATACTCAGTGATTAATGAGAGTTCATTTGATTTCTGATGTTGCACTTCTGCTTTGTACAATGTGTCTCATTATGCAAGCAGGTTCAAAATTCACTGCACTCTCTGACATTCAGGAAGCACTTTGTGCCAGTCTCTGGCCTTTATTGCTGCTAGGAGCTCTTACCTCAGTGCCCTACTCATAGCAAACCTATGCAAAACAGAATAAAGCCATTCCCAATCTTGAGACATTATTTATGGGTCTGGTTGTTGTGGGCCATACAATTTTTCTTGGCTTGTTTTTGCATGCTGACTGCCAGGCTGTTCTTCGTAATTTGCCCTCGCCTGGGTGCTCCTATCCATTCAGCATCATTGGAGCATATCAGCCTCTACTGATCTATGGGCCAAGGCTGTGCAAGAGGCACACTGGTCAGCAAGCATGCCAGGCTCTCCCTGATGAGAGACGTGCACTTTGCTACTGGACCATCACTGCCTCTATAGCTCGTACATTCAAAGCTGATATCCATCTATGTTCATGAGAATTGATTTTCCAAATGTCCTAGAAATAAGGGGTCTTATCATGGTTCCTAATCTAAGGATTACCCTTGAGATACAATTACTGTAAAAAATATTTTCCATTAAAGAATGCATTTGAGAGCATTGTATGAATATACATACCATTTGGTATTTCTCAAAGTCCATGGCAACCCTTTAGCATTGTAAATGGGCTGCACCACTTAACTAGAGAACTGTATTAATTGCTATTTGGGATAATTTGCATTTAATTAGAGGGTACTCTTGAGAAAATGAAGGATAGAATAACCTCTAAATATACATTTTCATCTTAGATAATTGACAATAATTTTTGCCTTTGTAGCATTCTCTAAACTATTTATTTCTCCAGATGGTTCCTAAAAGCTATGATTTTTACCTCTCTTCTGTTCTTTTAATGGATGAGCAGAGGTTTCTGATAAAATTTATATACTTTAAGTTTACAAAAACAGATATTTTGCATACATAAGCAAACATACTCCAAGATTGATGTTCCGGGTTTGAAAGCTTAGGGTCCCAGTCCTATTGGACAACTCGGTCAATTGATATACCATAGTTTGCAAAAATCATGATTTTCATCCTAATTAAATAAGTATTGTCTTGGGGTCTTATGAGAACTTCTGAGCTGCAATACTGGACTCTACTTTTCAGCAGCAAAAGAGTAATGAGGTACTGAAAAGCTCAGAGAAAAAATAGGCCTATATAAATTATGGCTTCCTCTACCCTGAGACTAACAGAACTCAATGGTTCCTGGATACCAGCACTAACTCTCACAAAAGGTGGCAGGAGAGAAAAAGGTAAAATTGTGTAACACAACACAAATTCTTATTACCACCTCCTGCCCCCACCCAAACATCCTCCCTCCCCACCAAAAAAAACAAAAACAAAAACAAAAACAAAAACCTGGAGCAGTAGAGAAAAGAGGACTCCCTGAGACTCTTTCCAATGGACACTCAGTAACCTAAACATGAAGCCTATCCCCTGACTTTTTAGTAATAAAGTTGGACACAATATAAAGTAGATACCACTCAGTAGCTCAATGCCAAGCTTAAAAACATCTATATGACAGCATAAGACCAATTGCTCAAAAACAAAGATGAGAAGGTAAAAAGGCAGAGATATGAGAGTACTGAAAATGGAATAAGAAACTCAATTCAAGAGAATGTTGACAAGTGACAAATGTAGTATTTAAGATCACAAAACAATTTGTCCAGAAATTGTCAAATGGAAACTCAACTTGCTATATGAAGTCTCACCAAATATTCAATAAATATTTATTTTAAAAGTATATGTGGAATAGTTTTGTCAATTAAATTAAATTTAAATAGTCAAGAATCCATACCTTTGATGTGTTTGTGAAATTTGTGTACACATAATTGTAGTTCATTGCACAGATAGTTTGCAAATGACCACCTTTTACTGCTGACCTCCAAACATTGGATTTCAATCTATATGCTTTTCTAGTCTTCTGTGATAATGTTAAATCATCTCACATGAATATAACAGTATTTACTACACTTTCCTTTGATTTATTACTATTGTCATGGGAGTTCATGTCTGCAGCCCATGTTTCATGTTTTGAAACACAATGAAAACATCATAAAAATAGTGTGCTTTTGTTTGGTTGGAAGCAAAAAAGTAATTAGAGATATGATTTAAGATGTTCCCTTAAATTTACTACTTCTGATAAAGTAACCCAGGCTTTTTTTAGTCTTTTTAAATGACAGTCAAATTACATTGATTAGTTGAATGGCAAAGAGAACAGTTTTCCTTTCTTTTAAGTCTCTTGATATTTTCAGCATTTTGTTCCTGAGAAGAATGGTGACTTTACCATATACTGAGCCTCATTCTCTTGTTGCACGAACTGGTTGTTCCCTTTGGAAAAATCTTTAGAAGGCCATGTTTAGTTCTAGGAATGTCTCTGGTATTATATCTGATGAATTTGCACAATGAAACATAGGGCAATTCAATAATCTTTACATGCATAGTGTTTCATGTTGTGCAGTCATTTTGCTACCCTTTCGTTTTGTGTGTGTGTGTGTGGACATCACTGCCTCTGGTGGTGGTGGGCGCTACCCAGTGCAGCTCCTGAGAGCCGCCGCTGGATTTGAAATGCCAAGCCCACGTGCCGCAGTCCCGCACTCAACCACTTACGCTCCCGGGACTCAGGCTACTCTTTCTAAAGTATTTTTGCCACCATTGCCATAAACTCAATATTTTAAGCTAAAGCTCTCCTTCTATTGTTCGCTTCCACTCTTGATAACCATTAATGCTTCCTCATTTCTAAATATGATGGAACTTTAACAAGTTTGTGGGAAAATTTCATTATCTTTTAGTTCACGTTTTCAGGAAATTTAAAAAATCTTGTATTTGCTTTTTTCATACAAATGAGATTTGCTAGCATTTTGACATCCTTGTACCACTGATTTATCTTGCTCGCCAGGTTGCTTTCCCACTTGATCGTGTTGTGATAACATCTGGACTTCACTTATTTTCATGTTTCAGTAATATTCCACCATGTATATATTCATTTTCTTCATCCACTCATCTTTCCATAGACATTTGTTTTCTCATTCTGATTGTCATGAAAGGTGCTGCAAAGGATATAATAGACAGGAGGATTTATCTTTTCAAAGCATGTCTTTACATTACTATTATTATAGCTCTCAAGATCCCTCCTTAAAATACCAAAATGTAGGTTTTGTTATTGTTATATTCTCCTTTCACACAAATAATTTACATTTCATGCAATTACATGGTTTAAATATGTTAAAAAGAGTTATATGAGTATCACCATAAAACATTTAGGACATTTTCTTCATTTTTGTTCTCATTATTGATTCTCATTACTCCCCAACCTCCCCTATCATAACCCTAAGAGGCAATTAATCTAATTACTAGCTCTGTGTAGTTACCTATCCTGGATTTCTTCATTAAAAAATATCATACAAGAAAACCCCAATGGCAATAACACAGAAAAAATCATTCCAAAAGAAAACAGAAAATAATAAAAATTGTAACAAATCTAAAATGGGTGAAAATAGGAAACAAATGATAAGATGTTTTAATATAACTATGTCTGCATTAATTTTGTTTCTGATTCACTCTGCATGAGGTCAAGATGATTCACATTCTTGGTCAATGATTCCAAGAGGTTCAATGGAGACTCAATGCCAGTGGGGTCTCTGCCAATGCATGATGCTTTCACTGCTCAGACTGCAAGCCCTAACACAATTCCATTCTCTGATCTTGCATTTTATTATTTACATCTGTTGAATCACACTAGTTAATGTGCTTCTTTCATGTGGGCTTAGCTGACACCTCACTTAAATGGCTGCTTATTTTAAGGCAAGCTTATAAGACCTTAGATCAGTGGTTCTCAATCTGTGGGATGTGACCCCTTTGGGGATCAAACGACCCTTTAACAGGGGTCATCTGATTGAAAACAGTAGCAAAATCACAGCTATGAAGTAGCAAAGAAAATACTTGTATGATTCAGGGTCACCACAGGATGAAGAACTGTATTTAAAGGTAACAGCATTTGGAAGGTTGAGAACCTCTTCCCTAGATGTCCTTCTTTCTGATAGATGAGCTTCATCTGATTTATTCACCAGACTTTGCTATGGACATATATCTTCATTAGTCTCTTCATGAAGGTAAATATTGAGCAGAACAATATCCTAAGAACTGATTTCTATATGTGAGCACAAAATTTATATCTTTTTTCTACTGTAGAGAAGCATAACCTTCCAGTTAATTAGCAATTAAGGTATATTATATTTTTCCTCGTTAATTCCTTATAAATTTTATATATAGATTGAGGCTGTGTAATCCCCCCTTTGCCTTTCTTCCTTGTTCTTATTCGAGGAAATAGGAAGTAACATTAAGAGGTCTTTTAGGAGAGTTTTTTTTTGTTAGGTTTCATAGAGTTTGTTATGACAGAGAACAGTCCTATATACAACCAGATGTGCTTGGCCATGCACCAAATACACACACACACACACACACACACACATACCTCACTAACTATGTCACTAATCTGAATGGCGTCACATACCCAATGTTCAGAACCGCAGCTTATGAGTTGTGAAGGAGAGATACAGGAAGTAGAATAAAATTGAACTACATATTGTGTCGTGAAGAGTCTGATGGAAGGTCATCACATCTCCATCTCACTGAACCGAATTTAATGTGTTATACTAAGATTGCAACCACAAGAGCCTGGGGAACCTTTTGACTTTAGAGTGACTTTTGCTACAAGCTGGTCAGTGTATGTGAATTTGAGTCTGAAAAGTGTTCTTCCTGACTATATTTCTCCAAGGTTCATTAACAACCAGTATTAGAGAACCAATTCAAAAGGAACATGTTTTCAGTGCCTATCTTATTATTAGCTTCGGGGCTACATTTTTTTAAATGCATAATGAAATCCATGGAATATTTAGAATGCATGTGGTACTTTGTAAAATTGGCTTTGGGGGCTGTACTTGGCTTATAGTTGGAAGAAAAAGCGTTCGGCGTTTCCGGAATTGAAAAACCTTTGGTCCACTTCTAGGCTGTAGTTACTGGTTGGAAAAAGAGAAATCTGGTAAATGTGTGACTTTCAAAGCTCTGTGAGGTTGAGTACCTTTTCTGTCGTGTACACATACTACAGGAAGGTCACCCCCACACACACCCAGTGGAAGAAGTCGGCCTCCCTTGTCTTTGTGGAGTTTTTGTTCATTTTGGAGGGTAAGAAATGGGGCCTTTCTATTGTTACTGACAGGACAGTGCTTCAAGAATAATGAGAGACGCTCCTCCTTTTCCCCAGGGATTGCTGAAACAGAAGTACACTCAGACCTAGTAGCTTTTTTTCTAAATAGCTGTCATTACCATTTTCTCTCGAGAACCTTTTACACCCTCACCAGCATGAAAGTCAGGGCATCCACGTTATGGTCTGGACTTTGCTATTAGTTTGGGGACCTTGGACATCTGGTACATGTAGATAAAAAGGAAAGTTACAAAGTTATACCAAACCAAATTACATACCCGGTAACATTTATTCTCTAAATATACCTACATATGAAGGGGAGAGGTGTCAAAATGGGACTTCTAGTTTAAAATGGCACCTTACGCTAATACCCAGAACTCTATTTATCCAGATGGTGAAGATAAAATAGGGAATGAGAAAGTATTAGGACACCTAAAACTGAGACTGGCAGGCCACTCTTTGACAGACTTTGGGAATAAGTTTTATGAATCTTTAAGGTTACTGAAACTGCTTTGAAAGACACAGCTGCAGTAGTGATGTGAGAGACTATTAGAAACTGAGAATTCCTCCCATCCCCAGGAGAAACAGAGAGAGCGCTTTCTCTTATGACTGCTGTACGTGCATTCTAGTACTGGGGTATGTGGGGGTGCGCATTCTCTTCCTCCTCATCAGAGAACTCCTGGAAATAGAGGTAGGTCTGTTATATCTACCTTATTGACATATTTCATCTTTTCAAAATTGGCCTACTTGCTATAGTCCATTTGTAGCCCCCCAGCCAACACGCACGGAACTTTCACAGTCATCTGCATACACACATAAAATGGGAATGTTGAAAAATCGGAGCTGCTTGATGCACCCATCCTCAGTTGAGGTCAAACAAGTCTGGTTCAAAATGTGGCTGATGAAGTGTTGGGGGAACCTTACAGAATATGACTGATCCTGAGAAACAAAAATTGAATGCATAGATACACTCAGAAATCCACTGGTGTAGTAGGTGGATGGTTTTGTATCAACTGGACAATCACGGCAAGGGATGGAGTCAAACCTTTCGATCAAGTGGTAGCTTGGTGACACCTCCTTGTGGTGTGGTGCTTTTTTTTTTTTCATAAGAATAAGGGGTTCTGGGAACTGTGACTCTCTCTGGTCCTTTCCTTTCCAGTGTGCTGGCATTCTGCCTACCTGAAGTGGTAATGCCATGTGGGCCACTCAAATGTGAGAGCTGTTGCCACCTGTCAAGGTTCCCCTGACTCTGGGGTCCATGCAACAGTTCCTTCAGCAGCCTGTGCTCTTCCTCCTTCCTGGTTGACTTTTCTGCATCACTGGCATGTAGCTATGTGGATCTAAAGAGGGATTTGTGGACTAGTATCAGACTTACAGACTTGAGTTGAACTTGCTGGGATGCTTCCTTGATATATCATTCCTTCTTGATATAAAGTGCTTCCTTATGCATAATGAGAGTCCCTGGATTTGTTACTCCAGACACCCCAGTCTAAGACAATTAGATAAAGGCTATAAGGCTCCAAAATTGGCTGAGCCAGAAATAGCAGACAGCTTGCCAAGAACACCTGCTCTCTTGGAAAATGTAGTTTCTTTATATAAAACAAGAAACGCTACCAGAAGGTGTGAGTAGCCATGCATACTGTAAAATGTTGTTCTTCAGGAATGACACCAGTCAGATCCTCATCAGAAGGATGGAAAGTGTAGACAAGAACTTCAAACCCATATGGAAGAGAATTTAGGCAATCCAGTGGTGTTGCCAGTAGGAAATGTCCAGGATAGGCCCATCACTCTTTTAGCCAATGATAGAGACTAGAAGGATTGGAGAAAATCAAAACTTATTTCTGCAGACAATTAATGGGAATTGCTACCTCCAGAATGGTTTCAAAGATTGAGTGAAAATTAAACAAGTTATATACCCGAAGCCCTGTGCCATGTTCAAAGAGATGTTTAACAGGTTTGTTACAAGGAACGAAGGTGTTCAAGCAAAGGGACAAAGGAGGCATCCTTGGGCCTGCCTCTTCCTGACCTCAGGCTTCATAGTGTATCTAAATGGCCTTGCTTGCCCAGGGAATTTGTTCGCTACAACTTGCAGAATTAGAACATCCATACTGATTACATTTAAAAAGGATTATTATTTTTTAACAATAAGGGAGAACTGTTAGCAAACCAAGTGCTAACAGAGTAGATCCCAAACTATTTGCATTTCCAGCATTTGATTAAACTTTGGCTATAAAAGAGGGACAAATGGAAATGATAAACAAGGAGGAAGTGGAAAAGTACTGTTAGATTGTGCGAATTGTAATCCCTTTCACAAACCAAAATTCATATGAATTATTGAGTGGAACATCAATTTTACCTAAATCACTCACACACACACGCACACACACCATAGAAAGCACCAACCAATAAAACAAGCATGAAGGAGATTCAGATTGTTAGGAGGCAGAATCTATTGATTTGTCTATGCTAATATGAAACAATCATGTATTGCCAAGGCATATTTGGATACACAGAAAAGCATTTAGCTATCGAAGGCTAGATGGGGAAAGGAGGTTTAGGTATTCTGCACTCCTCTCTGACAGGATACAGGGACGTTTTGGGATTTGCGTTACAGTGCAGCAGGGATGGGGATTTGTACTAACCATACCCAAGCTGAGAGGGAACTACAGGCCTGTTTGTTGCCTTCTCTTTCCAATCTACAGTGGTTTCTGTTGTGCGAGTTTCTGGAAGTGCCACAAAGGCTACATGATGTAGCCTACG
This sequence comes from Nesogale talazaci, assembly GCA_004026705.1. NCBI lineage: Eukaryota > Metazoa > Chordata > Mammalia > Afrosoricida > Tenrecidae > Nesogale > Nesogale talazaci. Next base: position 66,628 of record PVJH01001528.1, on the reverse strand, counting down.
CAGATTCCCAAAGACAAATGCACACTTAACCATGTGTGAAATGCTGTGGAATCTGTGTTGTTTTGTGTTAACCATTGTCCATGGTTCTGTAACTCTGAAAATTTCCCAGGAAGCATTGAGGTCCCTTCTAGCCAATCTTAACCCTTGGGGTTTCACTTCAGTGTCTTCATCACATACAATCTGTTCTGTATGAATGAACACTTAATTCTTGTTATTACATTCTCTCAGCTACTGAAAGCTCTGCCCTGAAAAACAAGAAGACAGAGTTATTTCTTACAATGTATATCTCTGATTCTTCCAGAGACTCTAAATCATCAGTTTTAAAACAGAACATAACAACACTGTGTGCCCCAGGAGAATGGGGTAGACCAGATTTGCCTCAAAAGTTCTTTTCCACTCTGGGATCTCAAGGTATTTGTGTGTATGAGAAAAAGGGTTGCTCTAACCTTTAGGATGAAGGGTAGACAGGGACAATTTCTCTACCCAGCTGTGGGCTTAGCCCTGACTTGGAAATGTAACTGATTCTCCATGGACTTGTTTGTGTGATATTGCACTCTCTGTCCTCGTGTTTAATGACAGGGAGTTACCTCAGAGAAAATGGGAGATGTATATTAGAATTCCAGAGATCCCACAGCAAATCTCTATCTTACATGTATTTGACCAAATATGATCTAGATAGATTTCTCTCCATAGATTTCACAACTCATTTATAAAATGAACTGATCAGCTGAATTCATTCACCATTTATCACTAGTAGTTGATGAAACCAGTTAGCAGACATGCCTTCTTAGGGCTAAAGTCCAACAGTTCTCAACCTGAGGGTCAAAACCCCTTTGGGGCTCAGATGAGCCTTTCACAGGGGTCACCCAATTCATAAGAGTAGCAAAATTACATTGAGGAAGTAGCAAAAAAATAATTTTATGGTTGGGGAGTAACCACCACATGAAGAACTGTATTGAAAAGTCCCAGCATTAGGAAGGTTGAGAACCATTGCTTTAGGGGTTTGAAACCATTTAACTAACTACAAGAGATTGATTGGGGGGAATAGGGGCACGAAGAAAGCCAAGCAGGAAAGGTACTCACACCAAAGAAATTCCTAATGGGTTTTCAAAAGGAAACAGACAGCTGACCCAGTCCGCTTGATCCAGGTGCTTTCCCTTCACGGTCATTAGTTTGGCCTGAGCTGCACCAAAAAGGCCCTAATGGTTCCAGTCACAAGAGCCATTACAGGGTGTCTAACTTGGTTAAATTCTTTTCTGCTTTAAATTGTTAATGATTCAGCATTTCACTGCTTGAGTCAGGTGCTCTCAGAGGGCGCCCTCCTTAAAGGTCAGTCACTCTCCCGAAATCAGCCTCCAAGATTAAGCTTGCAGGTTTTGCTCAGTGAACTTGGGAGAATAATTATTTATTAGACCCTGGCCTCCGAAGGCACAGCTCTGTGGCGGGAGACACCTGGTTGGCAATGCCACCAACAGTCAAGAGGCTGGAGACAAAGACGGGGGGCTCGGAGTGAGGGGCTGATGGCTGGAGACCTACCCTTCAGCCAGGGACTCCTACTGCTAATGAGGAGGCTGGAAAAGCCACTCTAGGCTAAGTGCTCTTAAACACTTCCACAAGTCTAGTCTCTGCCCTCCTCACTAGGACCCCCTGTGAGCACAGCAGTGAAGTGCTCGCATGCTGAGTTAGCAATAGGAATCCGCAAGCAGTCTAGGGAGAGAGGGGATCTGCAGCTTTGACCTCCCCAGGAGGCGCCTCACGTCCTATGACTAGGCACAAGTGCCTGCAAAGCAGCAGGTGTGCTTTTCGCTTTTTCACTGTCATCAAATCCACACAGACTCATAGTGAGCCTTTAAGACAGGGTAGAACTGTGAGTGAGGCAGGATGGGGGGGGGGGCGGTCGACACCTTGAGTTTCTGAGACTGTAACTCTTTCTGGGAGTAGAGAACCCCAACTTCCCCCCTTGGAGTGGCCTGTGTTTTCAAAGTTGACCTGCCAGCAGCCCAAACTTTAAGCACCAAAAGGACACCACAAAAGGGTGCAGTGCTGAATTGCTTGACCGATAAGGAGCAAAGCCCTGGCAAGAAGCTCCAGAAAACACCACAGAGCGGTTCTGCTTGGACATGAAAGGTCATGACGAGTTGGAGTCGATGGCAAACTTCAGCAATGAAAACGGGAACCTAGCAAGTACAACGAAGTATAAGATGAGGGGCAGTCCCTCAACGGTGCCAACAATAAGCCAGGTTGGCTACTAGCCAGAAGTTGTGAGGCTGGAGCCCACCCCTAGGTGCCTTAGAAGAAAGGCCTTATAATCTGATCTCAAGAAACCCGCCATGGCAAAATCCCCGGAGCAGTCATGGGGCCACCATGTGTTGGAAGTCTAATGGGCAATGAACTTCAGGTTTGGAGCGTTGCTGTGGCCTATTTGGCAACAGCTTTTTCAGGGTTGGTTCAGTATTTTATGAAGGACACATTACAATTGTCTGCACACTGGTGACGAATGATTTATACATTTTATTCACTTCATACAATGTTACAATGTCTGAAAGCAAACTTCTAGTAGGTGTTGACAGGAGAACCCTTTGTCACCTGCATGTGGTAGTTGATATGAAACTTGGAAAGCTAAAATCTATGCACTCTAAGATGCCCACCACCCACCTATTATTACTGTGGGGTTTTCAGATTTTGTTAAAGAAATCATTTCATCTATCAATACTGCTGCTGTCATTAGGTACCATTTGCTGGTTGGATATTGTTCCATTTTCTCTCGATTCATAGCAGTCCTCTGGACAACAGACTCCAACACTGTCTGGCCCCGTGCCATCTTACAATAATTGATGGATGGGAGCTGATTGTTGCAGTCACCCTGTCAACTTGTTTTTAAGGGCAAGTTCTCTTTCTCTGTCACTGCCCCTCTCCTTGACTAAGCGTAAGGTCTTTCTCCAGGCACTGGTCCCTCCTGCTAACATGTCCAAAGTAGGTGAGATGGAGGCTCACCATCCCAGCTTTGATTAATGACATGGAGAAGAATCAAAAAATGGGGAGGGAAATTGTTAACCAGAAGAAGAATGATGAGTAAGTAGAATATTAATTTAGTCAGCAAAGCAATATGCACTTAAAAATAATTTCTCTCTAACTCCTAAGATACTGTGGGAGTCTGATAGAGGATTTATTGTTGTTACTATCATTGTTTTTCTACTTATACACCAGTAAGTAGATGACTGATCAACCGGAGAGAGTGGGGAAAAAAAAGTTTTTTATCCCTCCCCCCCAACAAGAGATTACCAGCTTAGGTTTCTCTTTTTACCAATAGTCTATATGCACATCCCCCCTTATTTAGGAAACCTGCACCTACAAATATGTTGAATTTATTTCATATCATTCTGCTAGGTTTAAAGAAAAATGCCTGACTTTTGATGCATAGGGATTATTTTGAGCAGGATTAAGACCTATTTAAATAGGCAGTTATGTGGTGTTTACAGTGTGCAGGCCAGGTGTTTGTCTGTTTGTCCTCTAGAATGAAGGAACCTAGTGGTGCAACAGTTAAGCAATTGGCTGCTAACAGAAAGGTTGAAGTTCCTACTATGGTTAAAAGGCCTCCTGACCTATTGCAGTAAAGGTAACAGCCAAGAGAATGCTTCAGAGCAGTTTGACTCGGTCACATGGAGTAACAAGGAATCATGATGGACTCAACCAAACCCAACAGGATCAAGAACGGCTCTAGAAAGTGTTTATTCCTGAGGATAACTGCTTTATAGTATAAAGGAATGAAAGACTCATTAAGGTTATTTGGTCCTAAGACAAGTGATCTTAGGATTGATACAAGGGACACTGTTAATGTTCTCTCATATACTTAAAAAGGGTATTAAATATTTAATAATTTAACCTAATGAACTTATAAACAATTTATTAGCATTTTGTTGTTTATTTTATTTTTCAGCTCTTTGATTGAAATATACTTTGCTACAACCCAGGGGTGGTAATATATGTGAAATAATTGTCACTGAGGCAAAATGGGATATGTGCAAGTTTGCAAACAGTGGAGACGTGTTCACCACCGGAGAGTCTCCCTTGCACTAAGAGAAAATAATTGAAGATGTGCAGGGTTTATGGAAAGGAACATGATGAAATGCCAGAAGTGTGTCCTTCAAGGTGGCATGAAAGTTCTGGAATAATAGGATGCATGTTTGTAATATCTTTCTGATGCGCTAATCCGTGATATGATTGGCATCACGTGTCCTGCCTTTCCCTCCCCCTTTTCCTATTGAAACGTAATCAGAAAAGGTTGTCTGTAGAAATCATTGATGGGTATTGTTTACTGTTATTCCCTCTCATCTTTCTTTACTCCTTTAAGAAGCCACCAGTCAAGTCTCATTTTCTCCATGAAGTTGGCTTCGGTTGCTTCAAGTGTTGCTTCTGCCCTCTGAGTTGCATATCATCACACCTAACATGTTACTTGTTGATCCTTTTGTATCTGCCTCTTGCCTTGGGAGCCCCTGAAGGCAAGCTGAAGGATTTACCCACAAAGAAATCTTTATGTCATCTAGTTACTTCAAAACTAGAGAGGAAGGGCAATATCATTTTGTCTTCTGTGAGTCAGACATTTTGAACTTTTAACTCAGCATTCAGCATTCTTTCTGAGCACTGGCTCTCCTCAGTAGAGAACTCCCTGGGTGTTACCTTTGACTTTGTTTATTCTCACTGTATCTCTTTCAAGCTTAAAGAACTTTGGCAGGAGGGGATCGTTGAGGCCCCAGGGAGCAGTGCTACTCTTACAGAACCCTGTGAGGTGAGTCAACTTGGTGGTCCTGGTTTTGATGTGGATCTGCACTGGACTTTGTAGTTCTTAATGAGGCTTCTGAGATGTTGGTCATGCATCACTCCTTTGCCCTCAGTGTCTTCACCCTGGGTCTATCACATATACTCATGAAAACAGTGCCCTGTGGCATGCAGGGAATCATAATAATGTGCATCACTTCCTGTATTATCCAGAAGGATGCTTGATCCTTAAGAGGTGTGTGATATTTAAAGACACAGTTAGCTGCCTGTTAACGGGCACAGTTACTAGCTCATTAATTGTCGACACTAAAAGGGCTAATATTCGTGTCTTCGGATAATTTGTAGGAGGAAAATAGTATTTTTCTTAAATATTTTTTATTGGAGGCTCTTACATCTCTATTTTGTTTTGTTTTGTTTTGGGGGCATCACTGCTCTCTGGTGGTGGGAGTAGGAGGCCCAGCCCCACTGCTGGAATTGAACCTCCGTCCCAGTGGGCCGCAGTCCCGTGCACAAGCACTATGCCACCGGGGCTCAGCCCTACATCTCTATCACAATCCATACACTCATCCAGTGTGTCAAGCACATTTGCACATATGCTGCCATGACCATTTTCAAAGCATAACCTTTCCACTTGAGCTCCTGATATCAGCTCCCCACTTCTTCCCCTTCTTTCCCCCTACCCACCCTTCCTTATGAACCCTTGATAAGTGATAGATTATTTTTTCCATATCTTACTTATCTGTATAAGAGAATACTTGCCAAATTATGTACATTTCCAATTTCTCATCTCATATTTTATAACCGCCAATAATGTTGTTGGACTTTTAAAGGAAAACACATACAATTATTATTTTTATATCTCTCCTCCATTACTGCTAATTTTAGTTTACACAATTCTTCTTTAGTGTCTCTTCAGCTATTGATTTGATAAGACTTATCTTTATTCACTTAAAAGTGAGTAATGCATTAGGACCTCCCCAAAGCTTAGACTATATATATATTTTTTTGAAGGGGGTAGAAATCACTCCATTTGAGAATTAATTTAACAAGCATCTATTACACCTCTTGCACCAGAAATTCTCTATTGTCCCTATCTCTGTGAAAGCATACATTATCCAAAATTTATGGCGCTTAGGTGTAGAGAACACCATAGTGAGCAAAAGGCCCTTACATTTCCAGAAACTGCCATGACTCAGACTATAATAGTACTCTTCACGGTTTCCAGAATTTCATAACCAAAAGGAAGTGAATGATTGGCAATTGTAGTCAGAATACCACCACCTCTTTCAGATATGCTAAAGTCAACCACCCACCGTAATGAGGAGCACCAAGGGAGCTACTTTTCATGTAGGTTAAGAGTGTGCCCTCACTTTGCAGAGATTGTTGTGTGAGCTTATTTGATGTTTATGCCTGTTAAGTGTGGTATCTCAGCATGGGGAAGGGAGGTGTTCAAGGTTAGACAGTGTTGTAGAGGTCTAGCCATAGAAACAAAGGGTTTAAATGTCCCTTTTCTCAAAGTTTGGCTGGAAGGAGAAGTGAAGCAATTGAACAATAGGTTAAAGTGACTTGGACTTAAGGGGCTCTATGTTTTCATTGAAGAGAACTGGGTGCTATGGTGGAAGTGAATCACTGTGCAGAGAAATTCATAAAGTCAAAAGAGGGAAATCTATAAAGCCAAACAAAAGCAGCGTGTTCAAAACACAAAAGTAGCTATCAGTATGTTTGGTGTTGAAATTATTCTTTCTGTCCTCTAGTCTGAAATCACGATTTAATTCTAAAGGGTTTTCTTTATCCAGACTGCTTTGCAGAAGTTGTCTGAGCAGCAAATATGTCTTTGCTTTGCTTGGAAACAATAGCTAGAATTTCTGGACCTTTAAAGCTACAGAGAAAATAGCAAAACACCACTATGACACAATGCCAAAGCCATCCCACAGACCTCCCATAGATTGCTCCCAAAAACTGTTGGTGGGTTTTCCTGTTAGTTGTCATCCCACTGTGGTCGTCTCTCTCCTCCCTTTCTCCTGGCCCTTTGCTGCCTTCTCATTTTTCCTTTCCTTTCTCTTTTACATATACTTTATTGCTTAATCATTTGTGAATAGGTTGGAGATGGCATATCCTTTAACACTTAAAGATTTCAAAGGACATGTCTTAGAGAATATTTTCTTAAATATAGCCACAGCATCATAATTAAATAACCAAGCAAAACTAAGCCTACTGAAATCAATCATAGTGCGCTTGTCTGTTATTTCCAGGATTGTAAATCTTCCTGGTAGAATTTCTTGTATTGTTCTTCCCCAGGTTACAGCTGGTAGGTTTGAACCATCAATGTCATGTTAGCAATCCAGCACTTACTGACAGCAGCACCAGCCCTCTTCAATTAAATATCAGGATGACTACAATTGATATAATCCCAGTATCTAACCTGGATTCCATTTTATAGCTTTTATAACTTTTATAGCTCCATCCCCTTCTTGCTCCCCACCCCCTGCAAACTTTAGCACTTTTTAAAACTTTATTAATATGGCCTATGGTCTCCTGACTCTTGTCAAGACATTGGCAGGCTTTGAGAGTGAGCAGAATGAGTGCTCTTATATAATGTTCATCTCAGGCATATGGATTTGCTGAGTTAGGCCACTCAGCTCAGGCTTCAGGAAATGCTGTGAAGAGTGTAGATGTAGAGACCAAGTTGGGTAATAGCTTTTAAAAATTCCCACTCTGCACATCCATTCAGTCCTTGAAGATTCTCAGTGTGCAGTGTCACCCACCACCATCAACCCTCCACCACAAACCAGACCCCAAAAAATAAACACCTCCCTGCCATCAAGTGTGCTTATGCCTACTGACCTTGTAAGACAAGGTGCAACTGCCCCTGCAAGTTCATGAGACTATTATTCTTTAGAGGAGAAGAAAACCCCTTCTTTCTCTTGAAGAGTAGTTAGTGGTTTCAAACTGCTGACCTTGTAGTTAGCAGCCCAACGTATAACCACTTCACCACTAGGACTCCCTAACACATATACAAAAATATTATATCCACTTATTACATGAGGATACTTTATTATTTATTCAACCCTGAATTTCTCTAACTTCCTTGACCATAAGACTCTCACCTGACATACCCATCTATGTAAGTCTATGTGGGACATGCATATTTTGGTTTTAGCAGTGCTGATTTTACTTTAGGAATTGATCTTTTTCTTCATATGTGTTCCTAATTGTGAGCAAATCAACCCCATTTTCCTTGGAAGGAGGGTATTAAAATATTTAAAATAACAAATATTTAATAGCACCCAGTATAATATGTATCTGTGTGTAAAATAGTTTCAACGTCTCCATATGCAGTTGTGCATATAACTTCCGTGGCTGCACAGAATTGCTATGGTTCAGGAGTAAGGCAGAGCAGAAGGAGTCATTTCTGTAAGGGACAAGCACAGTGTCAGGAGTTCCAGGATATCGAGGGAGTCCCTCACTTGCTCGGAGCACAGTACCCGCCATCAGTCAGTGTCCTTCTTCTCCATTACTCAAACCCTCAAGATGCAGAAAGTTTTGCCATTTTGCTGGAATCTCAATATCGCCTTATGTGTTGTTCTGGTTGTGTCCCCCCCAAACGTGTTATAAGTTCTAACCCCTCTACCTGTGGGTGCAACCCCACTAGGGAAACAGGTGTCTTTGTTATGTTCATGCCGCCAGGACAGTGCCTTGTGCTTTGTAAGCCAAAGGCTTTTGAGGCATAGAAAGAGCAGCTTGAGCTCAGAGAGAGGAGGATGGAGGCCAAGCCACATGCAGATGACCAAGGAACCGAGGGTGAAAAGAGATGCCAGCATTTCTTCAGGACCCGCAGAAAGAGGAAACCTTCCCTAGAGCTTTAAATTCAGACTTCCAGCCTCTTCCATTGTTACAAGGTGCATTTCTGTTCATTAGTGACATGTGGCATTTCTCTAAGAGCAGCATTAGATAAGAGTGCATCTACAAAATCTACTAAGACAGTAGTCAACATCCAGTCAGTCAAACGGATTGAGCACAGAAGATGGAGAACTGTGGAGAATGTTGATGGGAATGGCCTGTATCATGTACACAGTGCATTCCATCCGCACGAATTCAGCCACAAGGCCCTACATGATAGAAGAGGAGCTCAGAAAGGCAGTTCCTTACTGGCTAATTTCTTCCTACTAACTGCACAATATGAATGAGGACACAAATCCTTGGTAAACAATGCACAAATATCACTTACAGTTTTCTTGCTTTACTATTTGTATGAATGGTATGAGGCTATTAGAGCGTTAATACCTGCTCTATTTGAATCAGTAAAAGAGGGATAAGCATTTCTCAAATGGAACAACTGATGTTCAAATTAAGTGATTGTAGTATACAGATTTCATTGTGCTAGATTTTAATTTTGGGGTTTCTTATTGTTTTGAAAAATATTTTCTATTTTTAGTGTGAATTATGCTTTCATTGGGAGGAGCTAGTGAATTTGCCAATTTCCTGAGAAGTTATCATCAAACAATGACCCACACTACTCTCTATTGGAATAGTTTAATTAAAGTTTTATTTATTTAATGTTTATAGAATTTCTTGGTAGTTCTTTTTTTAAAGTAGGTTTTGGCATTTGAGTCATCATTTTGGACACAGCTGGCTGGTTAGTTGATAGGAGCTCAAAGGGAACATGAACGGACACTAATGATGAAAGATCAAAGTTGAAGCACGCCCCTACGACAATTTTAAATAAGATACAACGTTTTAAAATTATTCAAACAGAAAATACATTATATAAGAACAATATGTAAAATCACACATGCCTACATTTAAAACCATTATGAGTTATTCTGTTAATAAATTTAATATGTACTATTTAATGAAAGGTGGAGTCAATTTAGCTAATTCATCTAACAATATTTGAGTAGTGCCAACATTATTTTAAATCCCCTGTAGTACAGTTGTGAAATTTGGAGGGAAGATTTTAATGATACTCAGCTTTGGTTGTTTATATAGCAAAGTAAACTCGGTATTTCCATTGGTGCACAACTCCCTTTACTTTAAAGACTTATCCTAGTTCTTTCAGAAGTCTACTCTGCCCCCTCACCACTGAGGGTAGTTATAGCACATTCTATTTTCTCATTAGTTTTTATATTATAGCCACAAAGTAATAATTGATTATGGTATGACATATTTCTATAAATCATCGACACCTCGTCTCTAAATGAAACAAGGGTTGTTCCTATCTTAGCCATTATTTAACTTTTCAGAATCTAGTGAATGGCAGAGAGACCACCCACTGGAAAAGGCCATCCTGCTTGGTAAGTAAGCAGGGCAGCCAAAATGAGCAAGACCCTTGACTATATGGATTGACATGGTGGCCCCATCGAAGAGCGCAAAGATAGCACTTGTGATGGTGGCTCGAGATTAAGTAGTATTTCCTTCTGTTGTACTTCGGACTTTCATGAATCAGAGCTAACTTCATGATATGTGAAAGGTGGACAGTGAATAAGGAAGACCAAAGAGGAAGTGAAGCATTTGAATGCTGATGCTGCCCCCAAAAATGATGGGAAGGACCATGGACCGCCAGAAGGATAAATAAGCCAGAATGTTTCTTAAGACTGAGGACAACCAGACTTTGTCTCACATCCTTTAGACGAGTTATCAGGAGAGACTAGTCCTGGGAAGAGGACATCATGCTGGGTGAAATAGAAGGACAGTGAAAAAGAAGAAAATGCGCAAGAAGATTGACTGCAGGGATGGCCTTGAGCATTATCAGGATTGTGAGGATGGCAAAGGACCGAGCAGGTTTCCTTCTGTTGTCCCAGGTGTCATTGTGTCAGACTGGGCTAGAAAGCACCAGACAGCAATGAAGAACAAAAGCCTCTCTGTGGTACAAATGGTCCGCTGGTCTACTAACGTGAAAGTCGGCTCTTTAAACTTACTCTGCGGCCCCATAGATGAAGGGCCTGGTAACCTGCTTCTATAAATACAGCCACAGAATATCCATGCAGTGATTCCAGTCAGACACGTAGTAGCATTCGGTGAGGCAGGAACATAAAAGGACCCAGGAATGACTGTTTCACTAAAAGGAAGTGCCAGTGTCTGGGATAAGGATTATATGTTCAGTTGTTCTGATATTCACACCCAATAAAGTACAGGCTTAAGTACCCCCCCCCACCTTTCCAGTGATTTCCAGAGTGCTCTTATCTTTGATTAAGGGTATGTCCCTGTGTGACACAAACTAAGTGCTCAACTACTAACCCAACCTTTGGTCCTTTAAACCAACATAGAGATCCCTTGAAAGAGAGGCCTTGTGATCTGCTTATTAAAGATCTCAGGCTTGAAACCCTTAGGAACTATTTGATGCTGCAACATAGGGTCACCATGATTTATAATTAACTCAATGGCACCTAAGAGCAACATTATATCTTAGACAAACCAACAAAAAAACCTACCACTTATCATCTTATGCCCAGTGATATATTAATTTCATCTCAAGTCTTGATCCACCATCCCTAAGACCTCCACTACCAACACGTACCAACCACCTCCCTCTTCACATTACCTACCACATTACCATCTCTGGCATCCTGGTGTGCATCTAAGCTAAGCCACACTCTGTACCCTGGAGAGAAACCATTCACCAAATGCTTTTCATAACAAAATGTAGTTTACTTCTTTGGAGTTTTAAAACCAGATATAGCTTATTTCATGAAGCGTTGAACTTCCAATTTTCCTACATTTATATTTAATACATTCCACCTTCTAATTATTAATAGATACTTGAGCTGTTCTGAATTTGAATAGTACCATATCAACAATGAAGACCCTAAAACTTTGCTCCATTCTTGTCATTAAGATTGGCTCTTCTTGGAGGAAGCCACACTCCCCAGCCATGTATTAAATGCCTTCCAACCTTTGAATATAATCTTCTTGTATTGTATCAGGCAACATCCTGTTGCCTTTAATAATGGCTTCAGTCTCTAATTTTTTTCAGAATTGTGCTGTCTTTTTCTTCCTTATAGTCTGTCTTATTTTGGAAGCTCTGCTGAAAACTATTCATAAGTGTTGATCCTGCTGGTATTTGAGATACTAGTGGCACTCTTTACAACATCAGAGTAACACATAAGTCACCACAGTATGAAAATAGGACAGATGGGTGGTGGGCAATCTATGTATTTACTTATAAACCTACATATTAATTGTGTACTCAGCCATACTTTTTTTTATTCATCTTATTCGAGGCTCATACAACTCTTATCACAATCCAAACATCCATTCATTGTATGCCAAGCACATTTTTACTTTTGTTGCCGTCATCATTCTCAAAACAATTTTTTTCTACTTGAGCCCTTGGTATTAGCTCATTTTACACCTCCCTCCCCAACCTCCCCTCTCATGAACCTTTGATAATTTATAAGTTATTATTTTGCCATATCATACACTGACCTCTATCTCCCTTCACTCAATTCCCTGTTGCCTGTACTCCAGAGAGGAGGTTATTTGTAGATCCTTATAATTGATTCCCCCTTTCTACCCCACCTTCTCTTCACCACTCTCACCACTGGTCCTACAGGAATCATCTGTCTTCAATTCCCCATGTTTCCAGATCCTGTTTGTACCAGTGTACATCCTCTGGTCTGACCATATTTGTAAGGTAGAATTGGGATCCTGACAGTTGGGGTGGGGGGGGGGCACTTAAGAATTCATGGAAAATTGGATATTTCAACCTTGCTACGTTGTACCCTGACTAGCTCTTCTCCTCCCCGTGATCCTTCTGTAATGAATGTCACTTCCCTTTCAGATGGACTTTGGGTCCCCAATCTGTGCTCCCCCTCATTTATAATGATATAATTTTTAGTTCTTTGATGCCTCACACTTGATCCCTTTGACACCCTGTGGTTACATGGGTTGGTGCAGACATTCTTTATGCTTAATTATTTATAGATTTGTTCACTCTTCTAAGTTTTGAAGGTATAAAAGAAGGACAATGCAAAACAAACTGATCTCTTATAAAGTTTTCACGCTAGCGCCATGTCAGATACTCAACAAGATAAAAAAAAGTGAAATGCAAAGTATTTTTAAATATAGTTTTATCATTTTATTGGGGGCTCATAAAGCTCTTATCACTTTCCATATGTACATCCATTGCATCAAGCACATTTGTGTATTTGTTGCCTTCATCATTTTGAGAACATTTCCATTTTACTTGAACTCTTGATATCAGCTCCTCATTTTCCTCCTCCTTCCCCCATCTTCTATCTCTCATGAACCCTTGATAATTTATAAATTGTCATTACTTTTTTATTTATTACACTCGCCAATGTTTCTCTTTACCCAAGTTTCTGTTGTCTGTTCCCCAGGAATGGGGTTATATGTATATTATTGTGTTCAGTTCCCTCATTCTCCCCTCACATTCTCCTTCTCCTCCTGGCATCACTACTCTCAATATTGTTCCTTGAGGGCTTTATCTGTCCTGGAATCCCTGTGTTTCCAGCTCTTATCTGTACCTGTGTAAATGTTTTGGTTTAGCCAAATTTGTAAGATAGAATTGGAGTCATGATAGTGGGAGGGGGGACTCATTAAAGAACTAGAGGAAAGTTGTATGTTGTATGGGGGCATACAATTGTCTTCATATGTATTTTGGGTCTCCACTCCCCATCCCACCCCCTCTTATTCACATTGATATGATTTTTTGTTCTGGATCTTTTGTGCCTGGTACCTGATTCCGTTGATACCTCATGATCACCCAGGCTGGTGTGTTTCTTCTCTGTGGGATTTGTTGCTTCTTGGTTGGATGGCCCCTTGTTTATCTACAAGTCTCTAAGACCTCAGATGCTATATCTTCTCATAGCTGGGTACCATTGCCTTTCTTCCCACCATATTTGCTTATGCAACCATTTTATCTTCAGAGATTGTGTTGGGAAGGTGCATAAACAAATGTGATGAATAAAGGCTATATTGCCCATGATCAAGTCCTACCAAAGATCCTTTAGATAATGATAATTGCTAAGGAAGAAAAAAATAAACCATAAGTGGAAATGTTAAAAGTTTATATTGTCGACAAAAAGCTTCACTTAGGTTATTGTGTGTAAAGATCTTCAGCAAGTGAGAAAGTTAGGCGAGTAGATGTCCGGACAAAGACTATTCCCAGGAGAAGGATCAGCACATTCAAAGGTCTTGGTAAGTGTGTGGCTGCCCTCCCTTTTCCAGGAACACCATGGAGCTCCTTGTACAACAGAGTGTGTTTTTGGCTTAGAGAATCTGCTATTGAGTATTGTTTTTCTGTTTGAACAGAAGAAAAGAGTTTCCTATTTTGAACCCTCCCAAGACCAGTGCCCATACAAGTCACCCCACTTATGGTCTTGTGTGTTTTTTGAGGGTTTGGGTGGCTGGCTCTTGAACCCCGCCCTTTAATTTTCTGGTCTCAGTGGATGGCAAACATCTGCTTTAGATAATTTTGCCAGTTCGGTGTGAGCTCATTTGGTCCCCTCTGGATGTCAAAGGGAATGGCTACAGTAATAAAAAATTGAATGTTCTTCACAGCCTTCACCAAATTCAAATCCAGGCATCAAAAATAAAGCTTTGCCATTTGTATAACCAAATCTTAAAGAATCCTAACTTGATTGAGACAGAATTCATATTCTCTTTTCTCCCCCTCCAGTCTTCCTCCTCAAACTTTCAATAACAGGGCTCAGGTTGTCTGAAATCATAAGCGCTAAAGGAACAGACTTACAGGTACTTCATTTATCCATCACCCACCCACAGATGCACCCCAAGAAACTCTGACCCAAACCACCTTTTAGATTACAAAGTTAGAAGACTTACTGTTTGGTTTTGACACTGGTGTCTGACACCCCAAAGCAGATATTTAGGACAAGCTTCTGGAAGTTAAGGCACTTGTGGGTTAAATAAGAGTTCAACCACCTCCTAGCCATAGGGCAGTGAATCTCTGAGCTTCAGTTGTATCATCTATAACGAGGATAATGACACTCATCTCACAAGATCATTGGATAAAAAAATTAATCATTATAGGAATTTGTGTACTTCAAAAGTTTGTGAAAAATGAACTTAAAAGGTAATGGAATTTTTCCAAAATGTTTTAAAGTCCCGTTGTATCTAGGAAATTCGTGGTTTTTATTCAACCCCAACCTATATGAGAAAGAGCATTAACAAGTGCAGGTAAGGTTGACTGTGGTGGTGTCTTTTCTCTGTTCAGTGAGAGCAGTATGTCATTTCAAGAAGTGGCTGAGTGATATTACTGGTGTTGGGGATAATGATTCATCCCCTTCCATAACAGACTCAATTGAATGTAAATAATAAATATTTCTTGCTCTCTTCCCTGACATCAGCTCAAAATAATGGCATTTTAGAAATCACAGACACAAAAATCTCAAGAAGAATTGAGTTGGAGGAATCCAAAGAAATGCAGGTGGAGACCATGGTAATCAGGTTTGAGAATTGGCTGCAACGTGGCGGCCCTCGGAGGGCCTCTACATAAAAGTAAGGAGGTTAAGAAACGAGGGAACAGCGCCGCTGCGAAGGAAAGCCCTCTTGAGTACATCTCGCGTCATTATGTAATCGACTCAGAAGCGGGAAGAAAAATCTCCTGGATAAAAGGAAACTGATGTCTGCTGATGCGTAGAATGGGATGGCCTTTGCGAATTTTAATCACAGTGGAGTATCATTTTTCATTCTCTGAGGAAGAAAAATCAATCTTCAGCTTTTACACAGATTATGAACATCCATCTCTACCCTGGGGATGGCTCAAGGGGGGCTAGGTACTGGGGCATGGCAGAAATATTTTATTATAATCCATCCATAAGCATTAGGTTCCCATATATGAGCATTTTTTGCTAAGATATATGTGGCTCTCATGTGGCTCTCAAAGATGAGGGCTTCAAAAAGATTCTAGAAAAGTAGAATTAAAGATAATTATGGAATTAAAGATAATTATGGAATTCGTCTACAAACCTTTTGAAGGCCCCTCATATTAGCTTATACAGGGCATTTACCTGTAATGTTTGTTAATGCAAATAGCACATGCTACACTTTTTTTGGAGGGGGGCGTGGTGTCAAACCAAGCAACCTCTTCATGCATTGGTATCCTAAGCCCACCCTGTAATATTAATTGCCTGTGTACATATTACTTATGTGGGAATATTATTTACTTTAAAATATAGTACTGATTTTTAGACATGGTAAACTTTTTATACATTTCCTATGTGCCACAGTAGTTAAGTCATCAGTATCTGTGTTGATAGCTATATTTTGTTATAAACTTCATAGAAGCATCTCACTTTCGGTTGGAAAGGGCTCCTCAAAGACTTTGTTACATAACAGCGATGGTTGTGGGCTCAAAAGGCAATGCCCTTGAACTAGGATTCCCAACTCCACTATTTAACACTCTGATTTAGTGTCAGAGTGGGTTTCACCACAAGGTCAGTGGTTCAAATCCATCAGTTGTTCCATGAAAGAAATGTGGACTCCCATAAAGACTTAAGGTCTCAGAAACCCACAGGGGCAGTTCTACTCTATCCTATAGACTCACGGTGAGTCCAAATAGACTCTACAGCAGGGTTTGTTCTTGTTGACTTTAGAAAGTCAAATAAACCTTCAGCTTTCTCATCCAAAGAATAGTAAAATATCTGTTTCTTTTTCAGGAGGTTTGAACCATAAAACATTTAGCACCTATTAAGAGCTCTATATGTTTGTATATTATTATTGTATATGTCCCTTTTATTCTTCTTAAAGTATGTACTGATTCTATTCTTATTTTAAAGCAGCAGTAACCAAAGCTCAGAAATATTGAATTGCATAAGCAATCATGGTGGAAACAGGAATTAACTCCCAAGTGCCTCTCACCCCAAGGCCTACCCTTGGATATACTTTAGTTCCCTGGCCAGTTTCCAAGTGTTCACTCCGTGCTTCCTCAATGTTGACACCTCTCTTCTGAGCCCTTCTCCACCCTGAACTGTCTGTCCCCTGCACAAAGCAATGAAAAAAGTAATAGCAAAAAAGACAAAGTATTTTGCAGACTTCAGAGGCTTGTAGGAAGCTATGTTGCTGTAAGTGACAAACAAAAGTGAAAATTCTGCCAAGAGACTTATGATTGGTTTTGCCAGAGAGTATTACACATCAAACCTCAGCAGACCCCATGGAGTGTTCCACACTGTGGCCTTTCTAGACTGCTGTGTTTTTCTGCTGTAGAGCCAACCCCTGAATGGGTTCAAATTGCCAAAATGTGGAAAAGTCATGTTTAATGGACTTCAAGATAGAGAAAAGGAATGAAGAGAACCCACCCTCTTATGCCTTTATTCCTATGTAGATCAAGGCTTATTAGCAATTCTGCCTCATTTTCATTCCAATTCCAATAGATTGTTAGTCAAAACTTAAACATCAGTATTGTGGTTTCTCAAGATCCCTGGGAGAAAATTGAAGACAAAAAGTAATAATAGTTGGTAACACTCATTCTACTTGGCATAATGATATTAGCAGGAACATAACGTTTTGTAAATTCAGTTGCAGAGGTATTGCCGCTGGCATTTAGTTTGTCAGCTTTTCCAGAATCTGCTCACTGAAACATGTAAACAAAATAAATTTCTCTCATCTAATTCGAGGTTACTGGAACTGGTGATTTACATAAGTGTCGTAGACTTTCAAAGACTAGAGCACACTTTCAGGGGGAGGGAAAATACATATTAGATTTTAGTCTAGTTGGTAAGGGCACTGCAGCAACAAAAACTAAGATTTTCCATTCACAGCAAAATCTGTATTAAGTATAATTGATAGTCTCTTTAACCACCATGCTCATTCTTGTATCTCAAAAACCCACCGGCCATTTTTGATTACAGTTATTATGGGATGCATATGAGCCAGTTTAACAGACTGATAATGGAGTAAGCAGTCTGACTTGAGTCAGGAAGGTTACCTCTAGTACTACAGTAAAGCTTTGGGCTGGCATCTATGAGTTATTCTGTGTTCATCAATACCTGTAGTGTTTATCCCCATGAGGAGTATGGTGCTCGAAGAGAAGGGCTATTTAATGGAAAGATTAGATTCCCAGAAGTGCTCTACCTCTGATCCACTGTGGAACTTGCCCTCGTCATTCTTCCTTTTGCTTTCTTGTGGAGAACTCAGAACCTTTCACTGAAGTCTAAAGCTGATCCACTGCCCATCATATAAAACACAGATGTATTGAAGATGGCCCTTGACTTCCTATAAGGGAGGGGCTGCATGGGCAAGATACATGTCATCTCTTCAAAACTCTGAAACAGTCTATTCCCATTTATTGGAACAGATCACGGAGCCTTTGACGAAGCACCGATGCCAGATATAGAAAGGGGTGAATGCTCAGGAGAAATCACATGGGAAAACAGTATCATAAACACTAGTATCAAACCAAGGTAGCAAGCGATCTTGAATGTGAGAAATATGTGGGGTCTGAGGTGGACTGGTTATCAAACCTCCACTCATGCCACTTTGAAACATATTCTGTCTATATGAAGAAAACTATGTATATAGAAATAGTTTATGAACCACAAAATCCCACATTAAAGTTCTGTCCAATGATGGTGGGAGGTGGGGGTGGGGTCAACTCAAGTTTGACTGCTCTGCCAGGTTGTCATTCTTTGGGAATACCCTAAACCCACCAGCTCACACTCATCCCGATACTGGTTTCCCCGACTCTGAAAGTTTGAAAGACCTATAGTAGTACCTTTTTTTCAAAAACACAAGTAATCTGAAGAGGATTATGGCTTTTGCCAACAAGAGCAATGTAAAACAAAGCTAGCATTTTTGGTGTTTATTTTGCAAGGATCCATTTAAGAGACTGTGTGCTCCCAGGTCAGCGAGGCTGGCATCACCTCCTCCTTTCCTAGGGAACTACCCTCAGCACCTCAGGATCAGACTGCCATAGCTGTGAACCATGACTGTGGGCACTGGATGCTACTGTTAGTTCAGGGTTAGTGTGCTCTTTGGTTTGATTTGGAAAACTGTGTTTTTGCTCAAAATGTTTCCCATGTAAATTAATAATAATCTCTGCTTCATCTTGAGCCACTTTGGTTTATGAAGTTTTCATAGGAACATTCTACTTTCTGAGAGTAGTTGAAACCTGTACTTCAAGCATTTTCACACAGCTGAAGTTCTAAATGGATAGCTAAGTTGAATGTGTTTATCCCTGACTGCTTCTTTCCATCATGTTTTATGTGGGGGAAATAAACCCTTTCAAAGTGTCCCAATCATTTTGTCAGAATGGCCATTCCAGATCTGCTCTGGGATGGCACAGTGCAGGAGAACCCGTGAGCTTAGACTGCCCAATCAAGAAGGTCTTTGGGAGTGAGCTTCAGCTTTCCCCCAGGCTCTTGTTTACACTCAGGAATAAATGCTTCCTCGGTGAAGTGAGTAACAAAAAAACACGTGAGCCTTGTGTGTGTGTGTGTGTGTGAGTGTGTGAGAGAGAGAGAGAGAGTGAGAGAGAGATCCAAAGGGTTTTGTTTAAAAGAGCATGCTGTGGTTAAGTGCACGTATAATCAACGTGGGGTGACATTTCAAGCTTGTGGGAATTCAGATTCTACTTCCATGTGTGATATTAGACACTGGATACAGAAACAACTGTTGTCTCTATTGTACGATACCCTGCCAGATGATTAATGTGCTCTTCGTTTAAATAATGGGGAGGGGTGGCACCTTAGGGAATGCTAAACATATTTTTAATTGCTATATAAATATGTCATTTCCTTGCTAATGCAAGTTATACATGGGAGGTTATATAATACCAGAGGGCCTCTAGGCATGATATATTGCACCTATAAGACGAGTCAAAACACTAACAGCGGCCAGGTGAAGATAAAATATTCTTTGCTAAGTCTGTGCAAATGAAGACTTAGATGTTGAAGCAGGACACTGATTTTTAAAAGGAAAATTATTGTTTGGCATAGACTATAGTCTCTAAATAACTTTTTGAGATGTTGGCAAGAAAATGCCTTTACAGAAGAAGAAGAAGGGTGATGGGGGCGGGGGGAATGCTCAAAAACAATCCCAAGAAATATATCCTTATTTAGGAGAACTTACGGCTTGGAAGAAAAGTGAGCATTGTCGTTGTTTGGCATAAAACAAAACATACAAGATTGTGAAGGATGTTAGCCTTTCTTTATCCACACTCATAAGAGAGTACTAAAACTGACCTCAGGGGTTCAGATATCTCTGAAAGCACACAATCCTTTAACTTCAGTTTTTTGTGCTTTGCCAAACTTCCATTCCATTTCATGCCTCATCTAGAGAGAGAGTGCTCATCTTACATGGAAAGAAGAGAGAGAGATGGAGAGGGGAGGAAAGGAGAGGAAAAGAAAGGAGAGGAAGGGAGAAGAGGGGAGAGAAAAGACATGTGTTAGTCTGCATAGACTAGAAAAAATCGTAAACACAGATATGTATATGAGAGTGTATTATATAAAAAGTAATCATACATTAAGAAAACATACCAACCCAGTCCAATCCAAGACCATTAGTCTGATATTAGCCCATATGTCTGATACCAATCTATAAAGTCCTCTTCAGACTCATGAAACACGTGCAATGAAGCCAAATGCCGGACAATCATAAGCCAGCTGGTAGAAAATGGCGTTATAAACATCTCAGCCCTGGCAAGGGTCTCTCCATGGCTTCTCTGGCTTCAGTGGTCTGGTTGCATCCGTGTGGCGAAGGGCACTAGGGTAACTCCATGTGGCTCCTCCTCAGGGATGTCTCACAGAAAGTAAGCCTTGCCAGCAGCATGTCTCTCAGCAAGAGTGTGTCTTCTGCTTCCCAGAAGGAAGTACCAGGTTTCCCAGAATTCTCAGAGGAGATGGCCAGGCCCACACAGAGGTCTCATTCTCTATGTCCAGATTGACACACTAAAATTCACCCCTACACACTTAATCCTTACATTGACACCATATTAGATGACTGCCCCAGGAAGAATATAATATACTTGTTCCAGTCATCTTTTCAAGCTTAGTGGGCACGGAGTGAATGTCTAGTCAGAGTAGCTAGACTCCTGTAGAGTGAGTGTCCTGCACTGATGCCACTACCAACCTCTTCGTCTGGATAACCACTAAAAACAAATGTATGATAAATTTGTAATTGAGAAATTCAAGGTGTAAACACAAGAATGTTATGCTTGTTTTTTAGAGAAACCTCCTACCTATAGTTTTCTAGAACACCTCTGTTTCGCTGTGCACCCTGCTCCATTAATAGAAAGACCACTGTTTCATAAACTAGAGAAGGCAGATCAATGCTATTACTCAGTGCCAAGTGAATGGCAATCTTCGGCAAACCCAGTATTGAGATAATAGATAGCAATCAAATTACTATCAGATGTGTCCAATCAGTGATCATTAGTTCATTCGCCAGGGTCTGAAGGTGTCCTTTAATTTAAAGCAGAATGGAATCAGAAATCAATTAATGACTGATTGCTATTTCTCTTACAAATTGATTTTGGATTTGACAGCCTGGAGACCCCACTGTGCCAGAGTCTTTGCATGGGCAACACTAAAGTTAAAAAAAGTGTTTGGGTCTGCTAAACAGGCCGATTACTCTCACACAGTGGTTGTCAATCTTTCTAATGTCACAACCCTTTAATGCAATTCCCCATGTTGTGGTGCCCCCCCAACCATGAAATTATTTTAGTTACTACTTCATGACTGTAATTTTGCCACGGTTATGGATTGGTCATGAAACATGTGTGAAAAGGGTGTTTGAACCCACAAAGGGGCTGTGACCCACAGTTTGAGAGCCACTGCTCTGAAACACCTCCATTAAACTTCTGGTTCTTTTTAGGAAAATCAGGCCAAACTTCTAAAATGTCTTCATTTCCTCCTCTTGTTAAGTTTCCGTGATGCTGTTAATTTACATATGTGTGCATATGTGTACATACATATACATATATGTATATGCAAAAGGAGATGTGCTAGCACTGTTGGATAATGTTGAACTGATCACAGTTTCAAATGCACCGGCAGCTCCATGGAAGAAACTTAAAGCTATCTGTTCCCATAATAATTGTAATTCCTTGGAAACACTATTCATAGGCTTGCTATGAATCAGAAGTACGGCAAGAATGTTCCTTAGAAGCAAGGATGGCAAGGCTTCATCTCATGTGTTTTGAAAATGTAACCAAGAGAGATCATTCTCCGTAAGAAACAACAACAAAAAGAACATCATGCTTAGAGTCGAGAGCAAGCTAAAAACAGCCCTGGACAAGATAGACTGATGTGCAGCCGTACCCGTGAGCTTGAGCAGGCATGGACATTGCTGCCTTCTGTTGTGCCAGGGCTTGCTGAGTCGGAACCTCTCTGAAGGCATGTGATGCCAACAAGGGGAGTCAGAACAGACTTGATGGCAGTGACTTGTGAAGAGAGAGACAAGAGAGTGAGGTAAAGAGAGAACTATTATCATTATCTGAGATTACTTGAACAGGACAAGAGGTATAGCAACCTCTTTCAACTATAACAACCTATTTTCAACTTTGGTTGTTTATGTAACATATACTCCATGTACTCCAAGATATTTCTTTTTTTTTTTTTTGGGGGGGGGGGAGCATCACTGCCCTCAGGTGGTGGGAGTAGGAGGTCCAGCCTTTGCTCCATGGAGCTGGAATCGAACCTTCATCCCAGTGGGCCGTAGTCCCGCGCACAACCATTACGCCACCGGGGCTCAGCCCTAAGATATTTCTTAAATGCAAAGAAGTAGCAAAACACACTGATATGAAGACTTTCTGCTTTTTAAGGAAGGTTCTTGTTTTAGTCGCTGAGATGTGTTCTATCTTACAGAATTATTGTTATGTTGCTCTAAAATCATATTGATAGAGTTACAGAAAACACCAAAAACTCATTCAGTTTTCCCATCCAGGCATGCCAAGCATGTATCAAAGTCTTGGTGTCAGGAACCCAGTGCTGAAGAGTAGATAAGCACTTCAACCTCATAAATTCTCCAGCCTGGCCAGTCAGTAGGCCTTGAACCCATGTCCATGAAGGACTCTCACATTCAGGAAAAGAAAGGGGATGATGGTGCCACTTCCATAATGCTCCTGGTTTGTACATGGGAAGAATACTGAATTGGGATATGCTCTTTTTGAATAAGCTCAACAGTACTAAAATATAGTAAGATACACTTTAAAGGGTCGGGACAGTTCTAAAAATATTGTAATTCTGAGGCATGAAGACCCAGTAAGCCTGCACTATTTTTGACCCATTCACAATGTTTAAGGATCAAATGAAGTAGGTAAGTTTTTTGAAGAACAATAAGTACAACAAACACAGAGTTGTGTGGTTTGTTTGCTTTTAGAAATTATAGTGGACAGATTAGGCATGAAGATTCATATTCTGTCATTTCTTCCTTTGCTATCAGTTTTATCCACGAGCTGAAAATTCCAGCTGCGCTTTCTGGACTCAGAATTACCCTGACTCCCGCAGGGGACAGAGTGTGTGTCCTCAGGCAGAGGGACAAGGAAGTTTCTAAAAGTTGGTGAAAAGTGGAATTAGTGCACAACCTTTCTTAAAGTCCCATCACCCCCTTGCTTTTATCCAAACTTTGTACATTTCATCCTCTTGATAACTTGCTTCATTTCATCTGCCAGCTCCTCTCCATGACAAAAAGCGTGTTGACACTGAGAGAGATGAGGCACTGTTAGAGCCTTCAAGTCACCATTAAACAAGGGGCAGAGCCTAGGTTCAATCGAATCCATATGAATTTCCAATGGTGGAAACCGCATGTCTGAATGACTAAAGGATAGCTTCCTCACTTTCAAAATGTGGAGCTCAACTAAAATAATCTCTAGAATCCCATTTAGGGAAAACTCACTGACTGAAAAATTAACTCAAGTGTCCCTTCTCAGTCACATCCTCAAAGCAAGGTTTCTCTATAGAGCAAGTGTTTCCTGCCCCCCTTTTTTTATATATACCCACTGGGCCGTGAGTGAATCCCTAGTGCCTCACCGAGAATTTGAGAAGCTCCTAAGAACTGAAGTCAACTTACCGCAACAAGTGAACCCATTCCATGAAGCAAGAGTCCTGAAGGAGTCCCCCTTCCCTATCTCCCCTGCCACAGCAAGCCACATTCCTGGGAACAATTTAATTTCATGCACAGAGAGAGATTTGGCGTGGGCGAAGAGACTGCACTCTCATGTCATTCAGTCATGTCTGCGATTTCTCAGCTTCTCCCCAGTGCTGCAGAAATGATTAATTCCTCAGGAAGGAAGCCAAGGAAATCATGAAAATAGCAAAAATATTTCGACTGCGATTGTAAAGCACATAAACTTGTCACTGGAGTGATGAGAAAACTGCCGGGTTGCCTCTCATTAGCAGCACACATATTTTATTTATACATATGGTTCTGCGCGTGTTTTTATTGTTGCATTGCAGAGGAGTTTGGGCGGGCTCTGGACTTAGGTAAGTAAGCAGAGCGTTGGCAAGAAATTCAAGGACAATATTTTCTATCCTGTTCGGGCTTCTCAGCTGCTGGATGCTGAGCCCTTTGCTAGCATTGTGGATTGGTGACTCTGAACTGAGCGTGCCCTGGTGTGGCACATGGTGGGTGCCTGACCACGTGTGACATGGTGACCTGTGGACAGTGTTAAAGCTGTTCCAAGAGGCAAGTGTATGTGAAAGGCAGAAAAATAGAGCGTGTCCTTCCATTCACAAGGGAAACATGCATTGAGTTGGCATCTGATGGGCGAGGCTTTCTGCTAAATGCTTTCCATGCTTGACTGTAGTTCACCTTCGTTGCAACCCTCACCAAGAACAAGAGGAGGCTGGCCGCTCCCCTAGAAATGCAGGGTCTCAGACCCCCTGAGCAGCAGTGTGTTGGCTGACGCAGTTTCTTTGAATGGGTATGGACTCAACACTGTTGTTTTCCTTTGGGTTTAGTGAGTTTCTTGTTTGTTTGGTAACCTTCGAAGCAGACACTATCAGGATTTTTATGATGAGGTCACTGAGACTCAGAGAAGAAAAATACTTAAAGGAAGCAGCTGCCATCTTGTCAATATTGACTTATGACAACCCTACTTGTTTCGTAATAGAAGTGCTGCAAGTGGCTGGCTTTCCAGTGCCTGGTTTGGTTGGTTAGGGGTTTGGGGGATCTTGGGGGGGGGGGGAACATATGCACAAATCACCAGGCCTTTCTTTGGGGTCCCCTGTCCAACGCTCACGTCCATGTTTGTTAGCAACAGAACATGCTAACTCTCCCTGTCAGTCGGACTCAACGCAGTGCGGCATGGTTTACGAATATTGTGAACCATGTTTCCAGGAATCCAAGGGATTTCCTGGAGAGAAAGTTGACGATCAGGCTTCCAGCCTTGGGTCTTCCTGCTTAGCATATGCATTCCACATATTGTATATCAACTCCCTGTACAATCCCTCCAGAGGAAGGGATGGCTATGAGGACAGTGGGAAGGGAGCAAGTTTATAATATACATGCACATGTGTCTGTACAAATATGCATGTACACTTGTGCCTGTGCATACATGCAAACACATATTTTTTAAAAACCTTTTCTGGAGAATTCAGTGAAGGTTTGCAGAATAGATTATCAGTTGTGCATTCCACAATGTAGACATTTTGTTTCAACTTGCCCATTATATTTGGTAAATATAATACTAAATCGTCATACTTCCTATGTTTCCTGCTTCCATTCCTCCTTCTTTCCTAATCTGCTGAACTTTGACCTTGGGTAAATGCCGCCCTTTTCATCTGAAATGCTGGATTTTTCTAACATTGTTCCAAACCTGGAGAGGGACTTCAGGAGTCCCACCAATTTCTTACCCACCATTATGTCCCAACACTCCCATGGCTATTTAGGCAGTAAAGGTAACTAAATTTATATGAATATCCTCTGTGAAACCTATATCCCTCTGTATTAGTGCATTCTCACTCTCCCTTCCATGTCTATTCAATCTGTGTGTCCATCAAACATCTGTGTGTGTGTGTTTGAGAGAGAAAGAGAGAGAGAGAGAAAGAGAGAGAGAGAGAGAGAGAGAACAGTTAATCAGTGAAGTAAATGGCATGGAAGCAAGGTCATATCTGACTTCTCTGATTTTCTTGTTGCTACAGGGCAGAGGTCAGGCAGGCCTCCATGTTCCATCCTTATTTACCCTATTCAGACACCAACTGCTGCTCCCACAGCACCATAAATCAATGCTGGATTCAATAAATCCTAACAGTGCCCACACAGAACTCAAAAACAATACTTGCAATTAAGGGGATTTATCTACATTCTCATTGATCAGTTTATCAAATCCCAAACATTTTCCTGATGATAGACCATCAAGCCAGAGACTGGCTTCTCAAATCCCAAACATTTTCCTAATGCTAGGCCATCAAGCCAGAGGTTAAGTTTTAGAGATCCACATGATTGGCTAGGAAAGAGTGACCTCAGAGAACACAGGCTTGTTGGGCTGGGTGTGCAGTGCAGGTGTGCTGACCAGCTATGACCATCACGTTCCCAAAACTCTTGTCCTTGGGGTTTCCTGGCAGTGGGTCTGAACAGAGTAATCAGTTTACCTCTGCCAGACGCTTGTTCTTTATTCCCTTGGTCAAAGCAATGAAGACAAAGGAAGGAGACTAACATGCAAAGCAAATTAATGACCCTAGTCGTGCTCGTTGTCTTCATGTGCTCTCCCATCTTCGCACAGAGTATTTTTCATGTCGACCATTACTCTATAGCTTGAAGAGGAAAGGATTATGTCTGTGAGGTATATCATGGTATTCCTAGACTCTGGCAAGTAGAATGAAGCAATAAGTATCTGTGACTATGTATTGTCAGATGGGCAAAAATGTTGCGTTCTCATAATCTGCAGTAGTGATTTCTTATGTGTAGTCTATAAACCATAGACCCCATGGGACACAAGAAGGCGTTACATGGAAAAGATGTGTAGAGCCAAATTCCTTGAATAATACTGCCTTACACTTGCTACTGCAGGACTTGTCAGGACCATATAAACAGGGTTATAGACCTTCAGCAGAAAGAGAACCCGAACTACCTGGTGACTTGATGAAAACACAGGGAGAATCAATGTGGGGTGGGTGTTTATGACTTTTTGAGAAAAGATACACATAGTTTCCACTGTTTCATTAAAGTGTTTTGCTAAAGGTCTCCTTAAATCTAGTTTCTCTGTTACCTTATTGTGTGCCGACCTAGTTGATATCAAGATGCCAATGAATTATAAATGCATATATCTACATTTTAGAGGAGTCACTCTTGGCTGGGCACTATTTGAACCAAGCACACAAAATTGTGCTTTTAGTAACCTTAAGATATAATTCCAAAATGATTTGGAAAAAAATTGAGGTGGTGTGTTCAAAGACAGAAAAAAAAGACAAAGTTAAAAATTGAGCTGATCACAAACTATATTGCCTAGGAAAGAATTGTTTATAACTAAAATCATTGATATTCCTGCTGTTGAAAGCTACGCTGCTGCTTTTTTATACACAGCTGGTCTAGTTTAGACACACATTGCTGGGCCTTGACAACATGCAGCTTTTTGCTTCCTGGACTGGTTTATGATTTGAAATGAGGTTTTCATGAGTCTGTGGAATTCCAAGTGTATGAAAGAACAGATGTGGACCTAAAGGAATAATCAGCTCTGGCTGATATTACTCCAGAAAGCAATATATGTATATTTGCATTCAAATAAAGGGCTGTGCAAGAACCTTTCTATGTTGAAATGATGGACTAGTAAAAAGTGGTCATAGGACAAATCAGAACAATATACTGCTTTATGCTCAAAGTGGAACTCTAGGGTTTTTGTGGGGGAGGGGAGCTGATTTTTTTAAAGGAAGTAATCATCAGACTTCTGTTCCTTGTGCATGTGGATGGACTAGAACCTCAAACCTATGGTTAGCAGCAATGTCATTACCCCTTTTCACCCCATTTCACCAGCCACTCCCTGGAAGAAATGAAAAATGAAAAGCCTCAAACACCCACAGAGGCAGTTCTGCTTTCTGCTCTAGGGTCCTTTCTTTCAAGATGCTCTAAGTGGATTCGGACTACCGACCTTTCTATTTGTGACCACTTAATTTTCACTGTAACCTAGAGCCTCCTAGAGCCCACTTTAGACCTGTAGATCAGATTTCAAAAGACTAGCGCCTAAGAACAAACCCTCTCATTTTATTTGAGGACCAAGTAGGACTGCAACCCCCTAAAATACTTGAAATGCTATCAGCAAGCCTCGTGGCACTGTGGGTTTTCTGATTGATTGCTATTGCTAGCGATCACAAGGTCAGTGACTGAACCTTCCACTTAATCCCTAGGAGAAAGATGAGACTGTCAGCTCCTAAGCATTTACAGTCTCAGGAACACTGGTGACATAGGGGACTACAAATGAGTTGCTAACCACCAGATCAGTGGGGTGAACCCCCCACTTGTTCCTGTGTGCCCCACCTCAAAAGAATGAACATAACAGGAACTCAGAAAAGTTTGTTTCGGTTCTATCTTACAGGGTCTCTAAGATTTGGACTGGATACAATGGGAGCAAGTTTTGAGTTTGAGTTTATGAGTGGAAAGAGATTCAATGGCAGTAGTTTCCTTTGTTTGCTTTGGTTTATGTGATGATATATTTTGTATAGTTGTTGTAAGGTCTTAATCCAGACGCCATATTCTGTGTATGCATCGTCAACAGCAGAGAGCCTACACTGGCCATCCTGCTCCTTTGTTGGGGTATTGGATGTAAAGGTAGAGAAGTCAAGCAGAACCCTTGTATGCCCAGCTTCAGAGATCTGCCTGATGAGGGGAATTGCCAAGGAGAACCAAGAGACAATCAGTGAATTGTCAAAACATAAAGCACTGTGGCAGAGGAAGCCACAGACCATCATGCTCACAAGCTTTGGCCCAGGCCAATTCACTTCCTTAATAAATCTTTATTGAGTACTGAGCAGGTGGCCCAACCCTGCAAAGACCCAGAGCCCAGATGAAAATTCAGCCCTATCTTTAAATATCCTACAGTTAAGGTACATCAGTCCAAGAGTAGGAGAAAAGTTAGGTTCATGCCTGTAAGAGTTATGTCTATGCATTCCCTTACAGAAGGGCTTTGGGAAGGTGCCGAGTCATTCAGGGTGCAATGTAGCAATGATGAAACATAAAACTTTCCTCTAAATACTTTCCATAAGTGATTCCTCCCTTATCCCCCTCCGAACCCCCCACTATCATGATCTCAATTTATCTTACAAATCCAGCTAGACTAGAGGATGTTCACTGGTACAGATAGGAACTGGGAACACAAGGAATCCAGGACAGATGATACCTTGACCACCAGTGGTGAGAGTGGTCGTACCAGGAGGGTGAAGGGAAGATGGACTAGAAAGGGGAAACCAATCACAAGGCTCTACATATAACCTCCTCCATGGGGGACAAACAACAGAAAGGTGAGTGAAGGAAGATGTCGAACAGTGTAAGACATAACAAAATACATTCATAAATTATCATGGGTTCATGAGGGAGAGGGAAGCTAGAGTGAAGGGGAAAATAAGGACCTGATACCAAGTAGACAGCAACTGCTTTGGGAATGATGATGGCAACAAATGTACATATGTGCTCTACACAAATGAATGTATGCATGGATTGTGATAAGAGTTGTATGAGCCTCCAATAAAACGAATTTTAAAGTTTTGTCTGTCACTCATAAAAATTTCAAAACCATTGAGCTTGACTACTTTAGGGCAAAACTGCTACCCCAGGTCTCACACTCTTTATGCCTTCACCTGTTCTTCTTGGCATGCATTGTCCCTGGTACAGAAAAGTCACAGCACTACAGCTCAGCTTTCAGAATAAGAAATTGAGACAAAAGACTTGAAGCCACGGGTCAGGTGGCCTATAACAGAGCCCTTGGAATCATAGTTCTTCCATCTCTGCTACAATGCTCTGTAATCCTGCTACCTTGCCCCAGAGGAAAAGCTGCTGGTTTAAAAGAACTTGGGCTCTGTTCAGGTTGAGCTCTAAGGCCGCGGGCAGAGACACTGGGGAGTTCTACTCTCAGCTTTGCTCCATATTGTATGGCAGCCTCAGGCAGGTCATTTAACCTCCACAGTTCCTCATATTTTCTGGCTCACTGAGAGGATTGTAATGACCTCCCCCCAGAGTTCGTAATAAGAAGCAGGTTATAACAGACAAGGGGTTGTTGCAAAGCCCTTTGCAAGGTATGCACTTGGCTACTGAAGTCTCCAACTCTCTGGCTTTTATGTCTGTGTCTCTACACTTTGAATCGTGGTCCACAAATGTAGCCACAGCAACATTCTCAGAAAACTCCCTTTCCTCCACAAATGGGGGCAACCTATATGCCAGGTCACTGAATTTTTAAAAGTGCCTCTTCCAGCTAAATTCCGTAACTCTCAACAAATTATCTTTGCACTCTTGGATCTGGTCAAGCAGTGTGGTAGAGGAGGCAGAAACTGAGTAATTATAGCAGAATTATAGCAGTAATTATAGCAGAATCTATGAGTAATTATAGCAGAATTTCCTGAATGTCAATCAATTGTGTATACAATGATTCTCCTGAGAAGGAGGAGCAGGGATGTCATATTTTGTTTGTTTGTTTGTTTGTTTGTTTGTTTTTTGGGATCTCATATTAGCAAGAGTGAAGTGCTTCCTCTGAGACCAAAAATCCTGCACAGGGAATCTCCTATATCCAGAAGGCAGCTGTACCATCAGGGTTACAGCAGCACAACCAAGAGCCAGGGCCTGGGGCAAAGTAATGGACTTCCTAGTTCATGGAGCAAGTAGAGCTGAGTGCTTTTGTGCAGGAGACTCTGTTGTGAAGTGGTGTGCCTCTTGGCACTTTCTGGGGGCAGCTGGTTTTGGTAATCCACAGAAGTGAGGCTGAGTGTGTGCCTTTGGGCTGGAGTTTACTAGTTCGTGGTGCTTCTGGTCACTTAATTCTGAAAACTGGGTTTGCTGACTCATGGATCTCGAGCTACGTGCCTCTGGGTCCAGGCACAGAGTAACCTCCTTTGGGCATTTATTAGCAGATCTGAAATAACATTGTAAGATGTCCTAATAAACAACTCATCGCTGAGAATGTCTCACTGATGTCACAGCTTGCTAACTTTCTGAATAAACCCTCTAATCATGAATGTTGCCTGTGAGTTCTATATAGCCATTAAATAGATATTAAAAGCAAGAAAGGAAATAGAGTAAAGAACTAAGAGGCTAAGGGCATTTATAGAGGTCTAAATATAGGCATATACATATGTAAATATATTTACATATAATGATGGGGAAATAGATCTATGTGCATATATTTATAGGGTTAGCAGAGGGACATTGGGTCACTACTTAAGTACTCCTTCAATGCAAGAACACTTTGTTCTTTAATCTGGCATTCCATGATCCTCACCTTCCCTGTACAATATGTGAAGACAAATCAGGTGCACAAGCAAATGTGGTGAAGAAAGCTATGGTGTCTGGCTATCAAAAATAGTATCTAGGGCATTAGAGACTTGATGATAAATGATTTGTCATCTAGCTGCAAAACAACCAAGCCCAGCTGGGAGAAACACACCAGCGTGAGTGATCCCAAGGTGTCCATGGGATCAGGTATCAGGCATCAAAGAACAAAGAATTGTGTCATTGTGAATGAGGGAGAGTGTGGAGTGGGGGCCCAAAGTCCATCTGTAGGCAACTTGACATACTCTTACAGAAGGATCGCAGGGAGGAAACGAGCCAGTCAGGGTGCGGTGTAGCAATGATGAAGCATCAACTTTCCTCTAGCTCGTAAATGTTTCCTCCCTGCCAGTATCACGGTCCCAGTTCTATCTTACAAATCTGGCTAGACCAGAGATTTAAACTGGTACAGAAAGGAATTTGAGATACAAGGAATCCAGGACAGATGAATCCCTCAGGACCAGTGGTGAGAGTGGTGATACCAGAAGGGTCGAGTGATGTGGGGTACAAAGGGAGAACCAATTACAAGGATCAACATATAATCCCCTCCCGAGGGGACCAGCAGCAGAAAAGTGGGTAAAGGGAGATGTTGGAGAGTGTAGAACTTGACAAAATAATAATAATTTATAAAACATCCAGGGTTCATGGGGGGTAAGAGGGAGGAGAAAAATGAGGGGCTAATACCAGGGCGTCAAGTAGAAAGCAATGTTTTGAGACTGATCATGGCAACAAAGATACAAATGTGTCTGACACATGGATGGATGGATGGATTGTGATAAGAGTTGTATGAGTCCCCCAGTAAAATTATTTAAAATAAATAAAACAAAACCAAGAAATTACATGGAGTATACTAGAGCAAACACACAATGAGTACTAGTGCAAATGACACACTCCCTCTGTGGCGGTTATGTGGTTATGTTCATTTCATGATTGAGATGTAGCTGTGAAGGCTAGCATGTAATCTGGAGATACCCATTGAGTAGCCAATGAGGCCTCTGTGTGGGCATGGCTTTCTCCTGATACATCTGGAAAATCTTGTGATATTTCCCTCATTAAAATAAGAAGCTATTGTCTATAGTTGTTGGGAGTTAGTTTGGGAGACAATGAATCACAGACAAGACAAGATGGCAGCATCCGAGAAGCTGGAGGAGCCGGCAGAGAGACCACACAGCTTTGCCTGACGGAGTCAGACCTCTGAAGCTGGGGCGGCCACATGGAAACCTCTGCCAGCAATGAGTTGCTTCTGCTGTTGATGGACCCTGAGCCCTGGAAGCAAGGAGCCATGTGGCAATCCCTGCCAGCACAGGGATTCTGGACTCTCTGACCTATAACTTCGTGAGTCGGAAGGAGACTTCGTGTCTATGAAATTTGTTCCTCTAGCCTACCCGGACTAACACACCCTCAGACGGACATCTCTCAGGAAAGCGTGACCTGCTCCTTTGCTGTGAAAGTGCTCATCCACAAGGGTGATTTTCTCCCAGATCTTTGCCAAGATGGAAATGCACCTCAAAGAGAGTGATTTAATATTTCTGGACATCACTAATAGCTTCTAGACCTGGGTACCAGCAATAGGTAGAGTGCTTCCTCCTCTTTCCTCTCCCTCACCCGTTTGTGTGCTATCTGCCATGGTTGCATAGTGATTATACATTAATTGCAAGGACAGTGGTTGAAAGCCACTAGTGGCTATGAGGGCAAAATGAGACTTTCTCCTCCCATAAAAGATTAGTTTTGAAAACTCATAAGGGCAGTTTCCTACACTGTCCTATAGGGTCTCTGTGACCCTGTAGTTGCAATCAACTCACTGGCAGTAAGAAGATGACCTCTGTCTGCAGTGTCACTGTGTTCCCAGGCCGTCTCCCTGCATGTGCTCAATGTCAGCTTGATAGAGAAGTCAGCTCGTGTTTGCATTTAGCAGAAAAATGACAGGCATATAGAAAACATTATAGGCTGAGCCTGGTGGCGGAAGTGGTTGAGTGTGAGACTGCGGCCCGTGGGCTTGGCGGTTTATATCCAGTGGCGGCTCTCAGGAGCAGCACTGGGTGGCTCCCACGACCACCAGAGGGCAGTGATGCCTCCTTCCCCCCCCCTCCCAAAAAAAAAGAAAAAAATGAAAAGAAAACATTATAAAGGAATGTCCATTATAAAGGAATGAAGATTTCTTAGGCACATTGGAGTAAAGGGTTTGTCACAAAAATTCTCATCTCCCAGAGAAAAGACCTTAAAATCTCAACTGTGGTGTCTTCTCCCCTAAATTCATCTTTTCCTCTTGATCACTGTGGGGACTCGCTGCCTTTGATTTCATCCCAAGTACATCCAGGGCCTAATTTCAAGTTTCTCCATTTATCCTTTTATCTCTTTGATTCCAAATAAATAGAACAATTTAGCCATCCTAGGTTCAGTTTCTGTAGGCATTTTCATTCGCACCCTTTCTCAGAAAGTAATGCTAATAATAGATTATTTAAATTTTTGTACATTGAATGTTTCAGGCAGCAACTGTGATCATTTCCCAGTGTTCTTTATTTTTGGAGATACCCTTTTAAAACAGCTTGGTGTGTTTTGGCACTTTTTTCCTGTGGATGATTATATGTCATGGAAGGCAAAACTCTCATGAGAGTTCTCTAAGATAGTATCACTACTTAATACAAACACCTGGAATAATGTCCTCCATAGGAATATGGGAGAAAATTGTAAAGATGACGAGGTATCTACTGTGATTATGTTGTGCTACTATTGTAAGACATTTTGTATATATGATTATGGCTGCTAAATAATTGATTCTGAGTTCATCAAAGGAAAATTCTATGGGTAGTCCTGATATAATCATAAGAGCTGTGCCAATTTGGGCCTTAAGGGCAGCAACAAGTCTTCAGGAATTAGGAGCATAGTTAGACACATGGAAGAGGTCATATGAGAAAACCTTGGGGGTGACTTTCTAATAATTAAGAACAACCTTCAGCTATCAGACAGCAAAGAATGGGTGCTTTAGATCATTGAATTCTGCCAACAAACTACTGTACTAGAAACCCCCCCCAAACGGAAACCTCTACAAAAGGTCGCAATCCAACCGAATTCTTCATTTCAGTCTTGTGAAATCCTAAACAGAGTTTTCAACTCAACCATGCTATACTTCAGACACGGTGGAACAATGGGTGTTGATTTAGACGACTAAATCCATAATCTGGAAATAGACCTCTCATTTGGAAATGAGAAATGAATCCTTACACTTTATTCCGTGCTTGTTTTCTTCTCAATTTAGATGTTGGCATTTTCTTCCTTTTATGAAACAATGGTGATAGTAGAACATAGGTTGTTGTTCTTTCTTCTCCCTTCTCTCCTGTTCTTAGTAAAATGTGCTCACCTTGACTTATAAACAGCTCACAAGACCATGTAGATGTTCACCTGCCATTTAAGATGAGTTTGAGAATTTTTGTAAATATTAAAATTGCCAAACCTGGGAATCATGAGATGAAAATATCCCACCTCCCCTTTAGCCATTCAAATTTCCATCATCTCCAAAATCTGGTCAGCTTTTTCACAAGGGATTCTAAATATTTCCTGCCCTAGAGAAATCCCCTTAATCAAAAGAGAATCCCCCTCTCCACCCCGCAAGATAACCCTGGTGGGAAATAATGGCCTGATAGGAGAGAGTCGAACTTCTCCACAGGGATTCCATGGCTATGACTTGTGATGAAAGCTCTCTACCACATTTTCCCCCTCGGGGTTTTGACTAGTCCCTCCAAACAATCGTTCATTGATCAGTCAAGCACTTAACCATTTGTGCCACCAGGGCTGCAGCCTAAGCCTGGATGATAACTTCCATTTTGTTCTCCAGGTGGTTTTACGTCCTGTGTAGCTGAATGTCCCCACATTTTGTCCTGTCTCTGCAGCTGAGGCTCTCGAGGCAGGACATTGACAATGTCTAGGATTTCTCTTCTGCTTTGAGCCTAATTGCATGACTGATGGTGCTCTCTTATACTTTGGGGTTAAATGATTTGTACAAGTCTAAAGTCTAGGATCAACATTCCCTACTATTGGTTGATGAATTCACCTTGTAAGTATTCCTCTAGAAACCTCCTGCTGCATAGGGCCCTACTTTGACAAAAGGGGTCAAAATACCTCTGGGAATAATCCCTTCCTTCTGACAGAGAACAGTAACTTTAGAAGCAGCTAGTCAATAACACTGAACATGGCATGACTTCCATGCATTCAGATGAGGCCTCTTTGGTTAGGACTTCTGCTTGATGTCAGAAATGATGCAGAAGTCCAGGAGCCTGGGACCCTGGAGCTAGGAGAGAAGATGGGTGACCTTTCTGGAGTTAGCATGCTAAGATCCTGGACCATGAGCATGGGCATATGTTCATGGCTTCTCATTAATTGCAGGAAACATCCAACATGTCTGTGGAATGTTTTAGGTTCTCATTCCCATCAAGACTCACCTCACTCGGTTCTTATGTTAGTTTGGGATCTACTTTCATTCACTTGCTCGTAGCCCCCTGCACCCATGGACTTCCTCCCCTGCCAACCTGGTGCCTGTGGTTGTTGGCCTGTTCAGGAGAACTCTCTTATCCCTGGTCCTGGTCATCCAGTGATTTCAATGCTTATCCATCAAAATTCCACTCAGATATCCCCAACACAGAGTATTCTCTAACCTTCCAAGGCAGGAGACTGTTCATGGCCATTGATTACTTGTGTGGTGTTAACCACTTTATACATTTTATCTCACGGAGTGTTCCCAAGAGTCCACTGAGGTGAGTATTTTTTTTATTGAGGATGAAGTCAAGGCTTAAGGAGGTTACTTTACCTGTTGACATATTTATAGCTTCAAAGCCAAAATATATTAATCCTAGGCTGTCTTAATTCAAAGCCTATGCTTATAATGACAATCCATTTTTTAAAAAAATGAATCTATTTAAATTACCATTGTATACATTCAAAATTTTAAAAATCAAACTTACTTCCATTGAGTTGATTGTGACTTCCAGAGAGCTCCCAGGACAAAATAGAAAATGCCTTTGGGTTTCCAAAACTGAATTATTTTTATATAAGTACCATTATATTGAGGTCTCTTACAACTCATAACAATCCACACATCAATTGTATCAAGCACATTTGTACATAAGTTGCCATCATTTTGAAAGCATTTTCTTTCTATTCAAGTCCTTGGTATCAGCTCCTCTGTTTTTCCTCCCACCTTTACCCTCCCACCCTTATGAACTCTTGATCATTTATAAATTATTATTGTTTCATATCTTAAACCAGCCATTGTCTCCCATCACCCATATTTCTGTTGTTCATCTCTCTTTGAGGGGGGGGGGTTGCTATACATGGATCATTGTCATCAGTCCCCCTGACCCTTGCTCCCCCTGCTCCCCTAACCTTCCTCCTACCTCCATGGTATCCCATTACTGTGGCTAAGGAGATTATCTATACTGGATTCCATTTTTTGAGAGCTCTTATCTGTACCAGTGTCCATGTTGTGGTCTAGCATGCGGATTTGTAAGGTAGAGCTGGTATGATGACAGTGGCGGCAGAGGGAGGGGGAGACACACATTAAATAACTAGTGAATGCTGTGTGTTCCATTGGTGTTACAATGCACCTTGGCTGATTCTTTCCTTCCTAGTGACCCTTCTGTGAGGGGATGTCCCATTGTCTACAGATAGAATGTGGGACAAAATGGTTACATAAACAAGTGTGGTGAAGAAAGCTGTTGGTGCCCGGCTACTAAAAAAAAATTAGTGTCTAGGGTCTTAAAGGCTTGATGTTAAACAAGAGGCCATCTAGAGGGGAAGCAACAAAGCACACATGGAAGAAGCCCATGTGATAATGAGGTATTGACAGGATCAGTTTTCAGGCATCAGAAGACCAAAAACAAACAATCATATCAATGTAAACAAGGGAGATGAGAGTGGAGACCCCAAACTGAAGTTTTACAGGAAGAAACAGCTTCATTTTTTATTTTTCTTCTGCAAAGTGTCTAGTGGGTTCAAACCACTTTCCTTGTGATTACCACTTCAATTCAAAACCCACTATGTTACCACTGCTCATATTTCACATAAAATGAAAAGATGTAGAATCATCAAAACAATCATATGTGCATATTAAATAATGAGTGGCATGTGTATAAATTATAGGAAGGAATATAGATACTGTCACTATTCTTTGAGTTAGTCTATATAAATATTTGAGCAGAGATAGCATATACTTAACATGTTAGCTAACTTCCTGAAGCATCGCCCTCACTCAGGTCATTTAAAAGGAATGGGTTCAAGATTTGGCCTTGTGGTGACAACAAACCAGAATACAGGTTTCAAGGAGAAGCAAAATGATATAATGCAGTGGTTCTGTGTTCTAGCCTACCTATATTAACAATCTTCTTTCCCTCTGTGAATCCATTATTGCAGCAAATGTATCAATCCATCTTATCAAAGGTCTTCCACTTTTTAGCTGCCCCGATTCTTTACCAAGCATGATGTCCTTCTCTAATAACTGGTCTGGTCTAACACCTTGTCCAAAGTTTGTGACACTATCCTTGCCTCTAAGTAATAAAGTGTGGCCGACACAAACTATGGTATTTTCAATTGCCTCACATACATGTAAAATTGGACATTCAATAAAGAAGACCAAGGAAGAATCGATGCATTTGAATTGTGGTGCTGGAGAAGAAAGTACCACAAATTGTCCGAAGAACAAACGATTCTGTCCTGGTTGGGTGGATAATAACCTCAGCTCTTGAGTTAGCAGCTAAGTATGTAAATTGTGATTATCTAAAGACTCCTTACATATCACTACAGAACAATGTCAAATACTGGGAACATTTTATCATTCTTTGCTTAATCAATGCAAAAGGAAAGAGGCAATGGGGAAAATAGTTTTGAGGAAAATTATAGTCTACTCAGGCTTTCTCAAGTGATGTCTTTTCTGGCCTCTATAGAGATCCATCAACCTGAGCTTTTGTTTCACTGAAAGAAAAGGAAAAGCACAGCCACTCTATTCGTGGGAGGCAAAAGAAAGGAGAGTGGGAAGTCCATTTTTCGCACAAGCATGTGGTTTTTATTGTATTGCTACTGTTTAATTCTGCTTATTTAATAAATATCAGGTCTAGTCAGCACCATGCCATTTTGTAGCAGACCCAGAGATGGTTGTGAGACATTCTACTCTCAAAGGTCATTTTCCCAAACCTGTTGGCTTTTAGAACCATATATCCCCCACTTGAAGGCTTTGACCTTGAGGCAGAGGATGATGTTATTTAATATTAAGTCTGAGGCATATCAGTGTTCAACTTAGGACTGATAAGCAGGGAATAAGAACTGCACAGTTTTATTTGCAAAATTCTTGTGTACTACCTTTGAATATGTAATTTAATGTGATAGAACACTAATACAACTTAATAAAAGTTCATTACTGTCCTTTTTTTGGCGTCACTGCCCTCTGGTGGTAGGAGTAGGAGGCCCAGTCTTGCTCCTGGAGAGCTGCTGCTGGATTTGAACCTCCAATCCATTGGGCTGCAGTTCCACGCACAACCACTATGCCACCAGGGCTCAGTCCATTACTGTCCTCTTAACCCCTTGTCATTGCATCTGTAAATGTTTCTCGATAGTTCAAAAACGTTGCAAGGCATAGCGGGAGAGGAAGTTATCTAGCAAAGAAAGAATGGCATCACCCCTTATGCACTCTGGACTTGCCAAGTACAGGCTTTCCCATAGGATCAACCTGAGAAGCTTCATTTCACCTCATCAGCTTCCTATACAGGTACCCACATCAGATTGCATTTGCTTTTTGTCAGCTATTGTGATCTGTGAAATGCATCACATTCTGTTTATTTCCTCAAAGTCCATCTTATCTCCAGTCATTCTTTCCTTCCTTCACTTTTCTGAGGAATCTGTGCCCTCCCCCAAGATGAAAACCTGTGTATGTAGGGGATATGGAGATTTGGGGATGGGGGATGGGAAGGGTATCAATCCCTGCCAGTGAACTTCTCTGAGCCACAGTGTCCATACTGGTAGCCACAGGATAATGGCCTTTCCCTTCTGTACCTCTTTAGACTCATTGATGATACAGTTTTTCTCTGGTGAACGATTAATAATATACTTACAAACTTGACAAAGGTAATAAGAAATTACTCACCAGAGAACTTATGCTGCCCTGTGGTCAACAAACCAGCCTCCATTCTCAGCCTAAGTGAGAGGATGTCTACCAAAAAGGACATGCTACATATATATTCAAATAGGTTAATGTCTGCACTGTACAGAGTGGCCATCCACCAAAAGTTAGGCTTCCTTTTGTAACTGAGTTGTCTCATCTTTGACTCCATCCTTTCCCAGCAATGCTTACTTCCATCACCTTATCATTTTCTTTTCACTCCTTCATGGGTCATTCATTTATTCAGCCTTACTGGCTAAGCCCTTAAGATTGAAAGTCACTATTCTGTTGCCAAAAATACATCTGTGACAAAACAGACTGAATTTTCTACCCTCCTTGAATTAATATCAGCAAACCTGAGTAGACTCACACCAGTAAACAGAAAAAAATATCTGCAAACACAAGCCTGCATATTAACAAATGACTACCATTGAATCCATTCAGACTCCTCTTGACCCTATAAATTGCTCCTTTGAGGGTTTTGAGGCTGTACATCTTTAAAGAAACAGAAAATCCCATTTTCTTCTGTAGAGGGGCTGGTGGGTTTCAACTGCTGACCTTGTGTCCTGAAGCCCAATTCCTAACCCACTATACCATCAAACTTTCTTCAAAGAAGGGGAAATTCAAAATTAAAAGTCATTTAAAAATGAACAATTCAGTGACATTGAGTTTCCTGTGAACCCACCACCTCTATTTAGTTAGAAAACATTTTTATCACTTAGCAGAGCCAGATAAGATCCCTCTGATCTGCTGGGATAGCCGTTCAAAACCACCAGCCATTGTACTGGAGAAATACGGGGTTTTCTACTCCTGTAAATATTTAGTCACTGTAATTGATTCTATGAAAATGCATTGAGTTTTTAAGTAAAGCCAGCGATGGAAGTACAGCCAGCATTACCCTTATAAATAAGAATCATTAAACTTTACCTCACATACTTTGGATAGATTATCATGTTGAAGGTCCTTAGAAAGAAGAGCATGCTTATTAAAGTATAAAACTATTAAAAAAGAAAAAGACCCTTAATGAGATGAATTGACACACTAGTTCCACAGTGAGTTCAAATATAGCAATTGTGAGTATGTCACAGGTCTGGGGAGGATTTCTTTCTGTTATACACAATATAGGTATGAGTCAGCCATATTCATGTCACCTGACAACAATAACATCAACTTCCATTAATACCCCAACTCATCTCCCATTTTTTTTGTACTGTGGTAGTTTTCACATTGCTGTGATGCTAGAAGCTATCTTACCACTATTCCAAATACCAGTCCCTCATTGGGAGTAGGTTACAGCATAACTTCCATGAAAAGACCAGTTAGGAGGATGGATAAGGTATCCCATTTCTGAGCAATAAGCTACTTAAAACCTTATGAAAAGCAATAAGACATTGTCTGATACTCAAAATATAGCTTGTGAAGAGTGAGATACTTAAAGTCAAGTCACTAATGGCATGGCTAGCATACAACTTTTGGGACCCTTACTCAAAATGAGAATAAGCAATGGCAAACATCCATTCATAAACACAATATATAATGTGCAAAAATATGAAACTATAGCAATTTTAACTTGTCAAAAATGAAATGGAATACTTAAAACCAACATCCTAAGTCTTAGCTGAAATGAAACAACATTGACCTTTCTGCATCAGATAATCATATAGGCTTCTTGTGCTAAGAATGAAAAATTCAAATGAAATGATATGGCATTCATCATCAATAAGAATAATTCAAGATCTATCTTGAAGTGCAGTGCTGTCGGTGATAGGATAATATTACATATTATTTACATGCCTACAAGGAAGATCAGTGAACACAACTATGATTAAAATACACACTCCAACTGCAACAGCCAGTGTTGAAAAAATTAGAGGACTCTATCAATTTCTACAACATGAAGTACTCAAATATGAAATCATGATACCTAAATAATTACTGATAATTGGAATAGGTGCAAGCATAGAAGCAATTGTGGGGATGGCATTGAACCAGGCAGTATTTTGTTCTGTTGTGCATAGTCTGATTAGTCCTTATCAGCATAAGCTTTGGGGGTGGGCATCACTGCCCTGGTGAGAGTAGGAAGCCCAGCCTTGCTCTTGAAGAGCTACTGCTGGATTTGAACCACCAACCCTGTGGGCTGCAGTCCCACACACAACCACTATGCCATGGGAACTCAGCATAGCATAAGCTTTTAGAATTCTCAAAACTAGAATGATAAGACAACATCATAATAAATAGATGACATTGTCTAAGAGTTTATTTTTTTATATCCGTAGAATCTAAGAACCTATATTCTTCCATCAAGATCTGTGGGAGAAGAAATCAACCAAAAAGAGAAGTTGATTCCAAGGACTCAATTAGAAAATACTTTGAAAATTATAATGGCAGCATATGCACAAATGTGATCGATACGATTGATGTATGGATTATAAGAGTTGTAAGATCCCCAATGAAATGAGGATTCTTCTTTTTTTTAAAAAAGAAGAAGGGCTGAGCCCTGGTGGTGTAGTGGTTGTGCTCAGGACTGCGGCCCACTGGGTTGGAGGTTCAAATCCAGCAGCAAGGCTGGGCCTCCTACTCCCACCACCAGAGGGCAGTGATCCCCCCCCCCCCAAAAAAAAAAAAAGAAGAAATGCAACCAGAATGTTCCTTGGAGAGAATGGCTAATGTTCATCTCATCCTTTGGAAATCCTACCAGGAGTGACCAGATAAAATAATAAAAACAAAAATGAAACTCAGTTCTGCATCTGAGTGATCCTATTGTTCATGGGGAAATTCACAGATAGGTTTCCAAAACT
Organism: Nesogale talazaci; assembly: GCA_004026705.1. NCBI lineage: Eukaryota > Metazoa > Chordata > Mammalia > Afrosoricida > Tenrecidae > Nesogale > Nesogale talazaci. The sequence continues at coordinate 24,532 of PVJH01001528.1, read as the reverse complement.
GTAAGTTTTTACAAGAGTAGAAAGCCTCATCTTTCTTTATTCTTTGTATCAGCTGGTGGTTCTGAACTGCCTACCTTGCAGTGAGCAGCCCAACACATAACCACTCTGCCACTGCATGAGAGACCACTCCCTGGAAACAATGCATGGTAGAGAGTCAGTGAAAAAATCATGACATTACATGAAATGGATTAGCACAGCCATTGCTGTGGCTCAAATGTAACAACTGTGAAGTTGCCACAGATCAGGCAAGGTTCCCCTCTTTTGTATACAGTATCATTATGAGGCATAACCGCACTGATGGCACCTATGCACAGTAACAAAGGTACTTTAGTTAGCAGATTCTTAGCCATCCTATCCTCTCTACTGACCCAAACAAATCTGCCTCAGTTTTCTATGCATTTACCTATTCTGGATGTTTCATAAAAAATAGAATCATGTACTGTGTGAACTTTTGTATCTGAGTTCTTTCATTTAGCATGATATTTGTGAAGTGCAACCTTGTAAGATGTGTCAATACTTCATTCCTTTTATTATGGCTGGATAAACTAAGGGATTCTTTATCTTTTAAAAGGAAATAGATTTTCTAAGACTCTGGCATACTTTAAGACAGTATCTTTCTTTCTCTACTTTGTCTATATAGTCAGATAATAAACCCTTATAGCTGTCTTCATGGCCTTAATATCCATTTATTCACCTCTTAACCCCTTAGGATATCCCCCTTCATTAATTTTGAAATATATTTTTCTTTTCAAACTGTTTTCACGTGGGTCATGGATGATGCTGTTTCCAAACCTCACAGCCTTGGTTCACTGCCATATCTCCTTGATGTCTGTGCAATAGTTTGCATAGTGGTGGTCAAATTCCTTTCTTTTATGATCGTGTTTTTTCTTTTGTTCAGTCCACATGAGAACCTCCTCCCTATTTTTCTTAAAGATAACACGGCTATGCTGCTTCCCCGAGCTTCAGACTATGGTACAAACCTGGAACTCACTATTTGTTTCATTGGCTCGGTCCCAAACAAGCGCAGTGCCTGACTGAGTCCATCTGTGTAATGCTTTTCTCCTGTTGCTCTTTTTTTCTTTTTCAGCCTTTCTCACAGATTAGGTGTGTTCAAATCTCTACTTAGATTCCTAATTGTTTGTTGCCTTCAATGAGGTATTTTACTTATCTCAGCCTGACCTACCTCATCTGTATTGGAATCCTGGTAGTAGTCCTTACCTCAAAGAGTTATTGTGAAGATGAAGCACCATATTAAATAACCCTTCTATCAACACACACACTTAGCAGCCACATTCGTTAATATCACCCCCATTAGCTTCAACCCCCAATTTAGCCTTTTTCACTGGAGCAGTGGAGTTCCCATCTTTAAATATCTATAGGGGCCAACAATCTATTCCTCAGTTATTGTCAGATATAGTGCCTTGGCTTGCGTCATATTATAACTTTTTTGTCCAATGCTCTCCCCCCCCCCCCATCTAATAGCCTAAATTTCCTGCACCAGTAGTAGAACAGTTTTACTTCTGCTAAATTGTGAAGGTGTCGGAATAATGCATTCTTCTGTCAGGACTCGAGAATGATGAGCTTGTAGGTGTTGGTTTGAATCTTGATTCTACTACCTAGTAGCTGGGCAAATTTGGCCTGGCTTCTTAATCTGTATTTAAACACCTCATCTTTATGTTACAGAGAGCATTGCCTCATGCAAGTCTTATATAGAGATTAAAAATATAAAGCTGTTAACATAGAGCCTTTGTGCTTGTTAAAATACAGAGTCAGAGAAAAAGCAGGAGACTTTGGATAAGAGGAATTGACACCATGGCTGCAAGGAAGAGTTCAGGGATAGTAAACATTGAGTCTAGCCCTGGATTGATCAGTTTGGTTGTATCTATGTTCCACAATACTCACTTAACAGCGCATCATGGGGGCCTAATACAGTGGTCACATCCAGAAATGGCACTAGCTGATATTAGATTGATCCACCGCTCGAATACCAAAGACTCTTTAGCACAAGGGCAGTTTCCAAAGTAAGGATCTCCTTTCTTCAGCGGTATGGCTCATGTGGAGACCTCACTTTTACAAGTCTCTGCCTGTCCTGTTCCCTCTCTTTTTGTCTGGAATCCCAATCACTTCTACTACCCTCTTTCCCAAACCCTCTTATTTTCCCAGGGCCAGATCAACTGATATTCTTCAAAAACAAAACAAAACAAAACGTTAGCAATTTGGGTTGGTACTTTCCCATGCCAGTCTGTATCGAACCTTTTCACATTTAATGTGCATACAAATCACAATAAAATACTGATTAGTAAACTTTATTTTGCTTTAGAACTTTACCTTTGCTGACTTTGTTTCACCCATAACACTCAGGTAGGTGTTGAATAGGTATTGAACAGAAAGACAAACAAACATGCGCGCGCATGCGCAAACACACAGGGTGACTTTTTTTCAAGATTGATTTTCTTGGGGTGTGCAAATTTTATACCATCTGATCCTTGGGTTTTACTATTCAATTTTAGGCCCCTGCGCAGAACCTTGTTCACCAAGAAATTCCATCTGTTTTGCAAAATTAGTCCTTGAGTCATTCCCTTTACCATCTTTCTTATAAATTGCAAAAGCAGTGGGAGAGTTCCCAGGGGTAACTGTAAATTTGGGTCAGATGGAGCACTCAAAAGTTAGAAGTAGGATCAACTTTGTCCAGTTCTGCCCCAGATTAATAATCCCCCAAGATACCTTGGTACATTAAGCAGCTACAATGATAAGAGCGGAGTTTGCTGGCACCAGACAGGACTGGGCTGAGATCCTGGTTTTGACTCTCAAGTGCTTTAAGATCTTTGGGGAGGCACTTAGCCTCTCTCAAACAACTTTCCTCAATCCCGAAAATGGGAACATCACCCCTTGCCTACCAGTTGTTGAAGAATTAGAGCAATTGTAGAGAAGCCCCTAAACCAGCTCCAGCACAGAGTAGGCATTTAATGCCATTCCCCTTTTGTCTCAGAGATTTTAGGGTGCCTCCCACAGATCACACTGCAGAAATGATTGTTTATGCCAAATGATCTTGCAAATAAATGACTTCTCACTTGCATTCAGCCCTTTCTACTATCCTTTTTAAGAGCTGATTACTCTGCTGTTCTTTCTTAGCAGGAAGAGAACTTGATAAAATACATATGTAAGTTATGGCTGTTTTCATTATTTCCTACCTGACAACCAGAAAGAGTCATCTGGACATTACCTTTCTTCCTCCATGGTGGCTTTTCCAGGGCTGGTCAATTTTTGTGTTCCCAGAAGACAAGAATTTCATACACCAGTTGCAATTTGACAACTATTTTATAGTGAAGCATGCTGAAGTGAAAACAGATAGCATGTTCGCTCCACATTAAGTGGTTTTGGTTTGCCCTTTGAACACGCCTTTGAGAAAGTGTACTTTGAAAAGTTGGAATGGGTAGGGTCAGGGAAGCACTGGCCATGCTTGAAGTCCTGCTGGATGACACACACCAGTGCTGTGACCTTCAGTCTCTTTATCTGCAAAGTGATTAGAGTGACTCTCAGCTCACCACATGCACCAGCATTTCTCAGTGTCAAAGTAGACCAGGTATTTATAATGGCTTTAGAAATGGTAGCTCCATATGCATACAAGAAAAATGGATAGTTGTTTTTAGTCATCATTTGTAAAATGTACAGTAATATTATCCTGAAGAAACAAAGATAGATGAAGTTTTTCTTAAAGGATATTCTTGTGCTTCATGAACTAGCTAACAAAAGCCTCAAAGAAGTTGTTTCCCCATTTATAAATGTGGGTAAGGAAGCCATAAAGAAATGAAATTGCTCCTGACCAAGGTCTCACTAGCTGGTAAGCAGAGGTACCAGTCTTCCACCAAGACAGAGTGCCTCTTGAGATGACATTAACGGTCATTCAGAGAAAGTCCCCCTCCTTGGGTTCTTCTCATTCTTTCATGTAGCTGGCATGCATTAATCAACTGTCATGTGTCAGCTGATGGGAATCCCAAGACAGACCAGCATAACCAAGAAGGCATAGTTCTTATTCTCAGAGTCAATAGCCTTGTGGGGAGAACAGATGAAAAGAAACATGTGAAAGAGGAAACAAAGGAGTTGGACATGTGATAGCTAAAACTAACAGGTGAGATGATGAAACAAGGGTCAGGGGAAAGTTCTTCTTTGGGTCAGATGTGCACAGGAGGTGTCTTGGAAATGATGGCTTTTAAACCATGATCTCATAGCCTTGGAGATAGCCATAGAGTGTTTGGAACAATGCATGGAGGACAACAGCCTAGTTGCTAGATGACATGTAAAATAAACTTTATTTTGGGAAGTTAGGACATTCAGAATGGATTCCTAATAGGTTAAAATCCTGGAACTGATGCCAGAAAAGTGGAGAAAAGGAGCCTTTTTTTTTTTTTTTTTTTGTGGGCATCACTGCTCTCCGGCGGTGGGAGTAGGAGGCCCAGCCCCACTGCTGGAATTGAACCTCCGTCCCAGTGGGCCGCAGTCCCGCGCACAACCACTACGCCACCGGGGCTCAGCCCAAGGAGCCTTTTTTAAGAGAAGTCTGGTCCTTAGTGAAACATTAGGAATTAGTCCTCGGGAAACAAGTGCTTGAACAAGTGCGGCCAATATATTTTTTGTTTATATATAAAGGGCCAGACAGGTAAATATCATATGCTTTGTGAGCCACATGAAGGTAGCTTCAAACAGTTCAAATACCCAGAGGTGCCTCAAAAGAAAGGCCTGTCAATCTTCTTCAAAGAGATTACAGCCTTCAAAAACCCTATTGATGGAGTTTGTGGCAGTCATGTGCTTCTGTTAATTTCATGGTTGAGATGTAGGGGTGGACTAACTACATTTTGGTACCCTAGGAGTGGGGTACTAGAGGAAAAAATCATAAGATGGAGGGTGGATGCTTGTTTGACTTTTGTTTCATGGTCCTGTTACTTCTTTGGTTAGTCAGAAGTCAGATATGTCCTTGCAGTTTACTGAGTTATTCTCTGGAAGCAGTATGGGAGAATGAAGTTTTGATTATCTGCTTATATGCTGTCTTTGGTTATTCCTATATAAGATGAATACTGTTAGTGTATATCTTGAGCTCAGGGGTAAAAGCCACCATTTGAATGTCTCAGAACCTAAGAAGGTCCCAATGCCTGACCGAAAGCAGGGATCTGTTTTGATGTCTTCAGAGACCCAATTCCATGTTTTTGTGTAAACAGTCGTTTAGATAAGGATATAGATAAGCTTATTAAGTATTGACCTTGACTGTTTTAAGAATTAAGTTTGATTTCTAACTATGCTGTTTATACTGATTTCTTATGCCTATTATTATAAATATAAGGATGTATAGAAATATTTATTGTGAAGTGTGAAAGAGTTTGTAAATCCAGTTACCTGAAGTCAAGCATTGACCTCTAGAGGGTTTAGGACTCAGCTTCAAAGACTTCTCTGAAGAGATTAACCCCACCTTATCTTTAGATGGGTTTAGGCCACACCTAGAAAGACTTCTCTGAAGAAAGTAACTCCACCCAGTCTTTTGGAGTACTCAGGATACTTGTATCCTAAGAGAAGTTCGGACTGACTGATAAAGAAGGATAGCGTCTGTTTCCTTGGAAAATCCTGACTAGTGATTATTTTCAGAAGCGAAGAAATCTGAAACCATGAAGATAACTCCTCTCTGGGACTGAATGTTAAAGGAAACTGTGGCAGGCTGAAATGCTTACTAGGTTTCACCTGGATCTACTTTTTGAGTAGAAGTAGGAGAACTGTAGCAATAAAGATGTGGGTTGAATTTGACCACTGACACCCTTGGAGTTGGTTCACAGGAAATAGAGAAGATGAGAGTGGGTTGACGGGTCTGAAGTTCATGTCCTAGTGTGAGATCGCTAGGCATGTTGAGAATTTGTGATGGGACCATGGTCTAAAGGGAAAGTGACCAATGGCTACCCTGGTGAGGCTAAGAAAAACAGCCCACATTGAGTTGACCAGAACCCGACCAGAGAAAGATTTGAGTCTGTGAACTAACTGGTGCATATTGCTTCTGACTTTATGGATGACCTGTCCTGATTTGACTTTGCTAATGCATGAACACTGCACTATTTTCCAATTGGAATGAAGATTCTTCACATTGAAATATATGATTGTTTCCTGAGAGCACTGGGTTGATGTAAGTGGGCAATATAGAAATTAGATACCCAAAATGGGGGAATTAAGGCATGAGGTGGTTGGCTTGAAAACTCCCATAGGTGGTGGAATATATATTCATAGGATTATAGGACCAAGGTGTAGATATTTTGTAACTACAGTTGTAAGGCACAGGATAGCTTCTGTTTTGTTCACTTACAGAAGGTTATTTTCAAATGATGGTGACACATGTTGAATTGTATGCATTTTAGTTTTATCCTGTTCGGTATTCATGTGATTTTACTTTTTAGTTGAAAATTACATATGGTTACAGAGTTATGTGGAAGTGTGAAATTAAGAAGGGGTGGTCTGTGGTAGTCATATGCTTATATTAATTTCATGATTGAGATATAGGGATCTAGCCTGTTAATCTGGAGATAGTCAATGAGGCCTCTGTGTGGGCATGGCTTTCTCTTGATACGTCTGGGAAATCTTGCGATATTTCCCTTGTGAAGATGAGAAGCAATCTCTCCAGTTGTTGAAAGTTAGTCTCAGAGATGATCAATCATGGTCAAGACAAGATGGCAGTGTCTGAGAAGCTGGAAGAGCCAGCAGAGAGACCACACAGCTTTTCCCTGATAGAGCCATACCTCTGAATCTGGTGCGGCCACATGGAGACCACTGCCAGCGACGAGTTGCTTCTGCCACCAGAGCCTGAGCCCTGGAAGCAATGAGTCATATGAAGACCCCTGCCAGTGCCAGGATTCTGCGCCCACTGACCTGTGACTTCGTGAATTGGAAGGACACTTTATAGACTGATTTGGGGCATATAGGTTAATATCAGACTTATGACTTTGAACTGGACTGGGCTGGGATGTTTTCTCAATGTCCTGTTCCTCTTGTATATAAACCTTTTCTTTATCCCCATATGCATGTCTATGAAATGTGTTCCTCTACTCTGCCCGGACTAACACAGAGTTAGTTCTATTTCAAAACACCCATTTGTTGCTATGAGTTGGAATCCACTCTATAGCAACTGATTCTGTTTGTTGGTGGAGCATATAGTCTCTGGCCCAACTATCTGTTGTTGTAGCATAAAAGCAGTTACAGACTTTATCTGAACAACTGAGCTTAGCAGTGTTCCAATAAAAAGTATCTTTACTAAAACTGGCACAGGAGCCACCATGCTCTATAGTATACTGTTCCCTAATACAGAATATTTGGAGTGTGAATTACTTTGTTATTAAACAATTGCATATTTAGAAGAAAGTGTTTCAAATTATTAAATTTTACAGGTGGAAGAGTGAGGAAATTTTAATAACATCTGATATCCCACAATAAGCAATAATTGTTTTTATTATCAGTAAAAAAAGGAAGATATTAAAATTTTAAAGAGAGGAAAAAAATGAGGCTTTGCAATAATTCTGGGTAGCTTAGTCCAAAGAAGTAAAGGCTAATTGTATTTTTTATTCTTTCCTAAGAGTACCTGCTAGGATTTTATTCTTTGGTAGCAATAATCACAAGTGTAGACTCTAGCTAATTAATTTCCACCAGAACAGAGGGTAACTACCCTTACTCAGGGGTAAATTTTCAAAGTCTTGAGGTGACAGATATCCAGATATGCAGAAAAAGTCTCTATCATTGGTTATATTCTGACTTCCTATTACTGGGCAAGATAAAACCTGATACATGACCCTTTGGAAACATAACTTTAAAAATATAAGAACACTTGATAACAGAAACTGGTCTGGGATTTCCTGCAATCTGAGATTTGCATTATTGTAGCATAGCCCTTCTTTTGCATGATATTGCCCTAGATTAGAAGATGGCCTTATCTCTCTTGCTTTCTTGAATGACAGTCATCAATTTGATCAAAGGAAAAAGCAGGCTGTCTTCATGGTTAGTGACTTGACTTGGGGACAATGTGGAATAGAGGATTTGAGCACTGATCAAAGGCGCCTTGGAGTCATGATGGCATAGTGATTTTGTGTTGGGATGCTAACTGCAAGGTCAACAGTTCAAAATCACCAGGGCTTGCTATTCCCATAAAATGTAATAGTCTTAGAAACTCACAGAGGCAGTGTCTGGGTCATGTGGACAGGGTAAGAACATGGCAATATAGTCCAAAGAGAGCTTGTTTAGAAAAAAATGGAAGCAGAAAGCAAACTGTCAGCATTGTGCCACTTGATGGAGGACAGCCTGACAACAGAATGCCAGCCAAGCAACCCCCCTACCTGATAACAGACTGCAGGCATCCAATGGCGTCCAAAAAGCAATTAAATGGAGCAGAGCTCTGGTGTCTAGTGTATTTAAAGATATTCTCCTTAGAATGTTTGATTCAAATATGTTTTGTGTTTTGAAATACAGAACCATGGGCTGGCACTTCATATGTTTAGTTAATGAATGTTTAACTGTTAAACACGTTTCTAGAAAAAGAAATTAGTTCAGCCATTTACTTATTTTATGGCAGTTGTTCCATTATGTTTTCACAATTATGATAAACTCGCCAATAAACATCATTACTGCATCTATAAGTGTGTTCTCTTTTACCCTACCCCAGGGAAACAGGTAGCAGGAGACCAGAGCCCTCTAGTACTCCAGTGGGTCTATCAGTTCACCTGCCGGCATTTGATGAGGCTGTCCTATTCCACAATATGACAGGCCCTGTGTTATGTGTTACAGATGTGGGACTCACAAACTTGCTGTTGTCCTTCAAGTCACAAGTTCCTTCAAGTCTCTGGTCTCTTGACCAAGAGCATCATGTAGAAGTGCTCGCATTGTTGTGAGCAATTCACGTTGTGGAGTTGCTTCCTGAACATTTGGCACATATTCCCATTGCTTTCTGTAGTCTTGACATACACAAATTACATCCTTGTGTTCCCCAAAAGACTTTGTGCCCATTTAAAATGTGTCCTCATGTAAATGAGGGAAGTACAGCACCAGGTTGTTTTGCCTTTTTTCTTTTTCATCACTCCTTTGTTTTTATACTAAGAGTAAGGTTGGAAAATGCAAAAACTTTTGATTCTAATTCAAATACCCTTTCAACTCAGGACCCTGTTCTAAGATTTCCCTTACAAAGGCAATGCTTTCACAGTGGCAGGAAGTGGAAGAAAGGACAGGAGAGAACAGCGCTTTTTAAAATCTCATTTTAGGGGAAGGAACTATTAGAGAAGACTGTTTCCATGACATATTGCACATTGATAATGCAGTGATGCTTCAAATGTTTTGATTGAATGACTTCATCTCATTCTCCAAGGAAAATCCTCAAATGACTGTTTTCCCCCTTATTGAAAATATCACATGCTAAGGTCCATCCCCTTATTCCCCTTTTGGAGGTAATACTCCAAGGAACCAGACAGTGGCAACCCTCCATAATAAGTAATGCTTGATTATGAGTGCTGCAGATTGTAAAACACTTTGTAAATACTCTACAATAATGACAGGACTCCCTCACAGACAAGTGCAGAAAGTAAAATGAAATAATTGACATCTGGTTTGTTCCTGTGAGCAATTTTGGGGCCAAAGTCCTGAGTGTATGCATAGAAATCAAGTGATGTCCCTACTCTAGCGTGGTGGGCAATTTCACATGTCACATCTTACCTCTGCAATTAGTCTCAAATGGCCCATGAATATCTGCAATGTTTCCAGACTTCTTCCCTCTGAGAAGTATAGGATGGATAAGACTACTCAAGACAGAATGAGGTAACCTCTGTCCACTACTGGGACAGCCAACAAAGGCAGGTGTGAACATCTATCAAGATCGTGCCCTCAGAGACCTCAAACATCATCTAGACCATACGTTCCCAACTTATTTGGCCTACCACCCTCTTTTCAGGGGATAAGAACAAACATGCCCCTCTGGAAATTAAAGACTTTAGTACTATATTCCATAATCCAGGATAAAGTGTAAATTCTTACCAACTCCTGGATCATTCCATGAGAAAACCCGGGCTTTCTACTCCTTTAACTAACATGAAAATTTGTGTTTCTGAAGTTTTACTGAGTTTACAAGGAAACTAATAGGGGGAGCTCCACCTTGTCCTATCTAGGAACTCTGTGCATCAGAATTGACGTGATAGCAGTGAATTTGAGTTTGGATCATTCCAGCCTCCCACCCCCCAAGGGACAGCATCACCCATCTTAAGAAACACTGATGGAGATATGACATTGTTGTGAGCTCCCATTACACCAGTCATGGACTGTGGCACCCCTGTAAATGATGGGCAGTGCCTGGGTCATCCCCATGTTCACTGGCAGATTGAACCATTGCGATCTAGATCATTTTCACTGCTGATTTTCAGCATCAGATGTCAGGACCTTTCTTCATAGTCCATCTCAGTCTGGAAGCTCTGCTAAAACTTTCTCAACTTTATAGCAGCATGCAGCTCTGCACTGACAGAGGACTCGAAGATATTTGTGCTTCTTTCTCAGTTGAATGCATTGTCACCAAATCAAACTAGGTCTCTTCCTTGGAAGGCAAAAATTCTACTATTGAACTCCCAATGCCTCCAGTCAAGAAGTATGCCCAAGTTTTTAGATGGAAAAATAAAGGTTTGGCATGATGAAATGCCTTGACATGCTTATTTTGACACACCAAAGCAAGTCCTCCCTTTGGTCACTGACTCTGTGAGCCCTTAGTGGCATTTTTGCTATCTGATCCTGAAAGACTCCTATCTCCCATTAAAGTGTTCACATGGGAATGGATATGGATGTGCCTTCAAATGGTAAAGCTCATCAAAATTAGAATCAACTTCAATGAAGAAGTCTTTTGGTTTGTATGTTTTGGGTTTTTTTTTTGGAGCGGGGGGCATCACTGCCCTCTGGTGATCGTGGGAGCTACCCAGCGCTGCTCCTGAGAGCTGCCGCTGAATTTGAACTGCCAAACCCGCAGGCTGCAGTCCTGCACTCAACCACTTACGCCACCCGGGCTCAGCCCCCATGGAAGAAGTCTTGCGATCAGTTATGATATCTGTGGTTACAAATACTATAAATTGACTCATACTCCTAAGCAAAAATGCCACTAAGGGCTCACAGAGTCAGTGACCAAAGGGAGGACTTGCTTTGGTGTGTAGATAGGGACCCTGGTGGCTCCATCAGACCACAGAGCTGTGTTGACCAAAAGGGGTGATACCACCTCCTGAAAAGAACCAAGGGGCCCACAAAAGCAGATACCCACATCTATCCTAGATTATAGGCTATAGTACAAATGTTTTTAGCTGTTGTTGGTGAGGAAGACATTTAATAATTGTGCGTGTGTGTATATGTGTGTATTTTTTCTTAAAAGATGGCAGTGTTCCTAATACATTTGAGGATCTATACCTAGAGTAAGAAGTACCACCAATGTCATTTTATAGGATACTATGGAACTGCTAGTAGGGCAGGACACCACCACCATTGCCTATAGTGAATTAAAACCAACCCCTTAGTAAAAGAAGGTGCCCAGCCCACTCTATTCTAGATCTATTCTAGATCACGCACTTATATGCTTCCTGCCTTGAAAGCAAAGGGGAGAGTCTGACCCCTACAACTTCTGCAGAGGAATATGGACCCCTATCACTTCATGCAAATGTGATATAGATTCTTTAAAATAGTAAGTTAACTTTTGGAAGATAGTCCATCATCCAAAAAATATCAAACAAATCTACCAAAGTCTCCAACAGAAGAGCTATGATGGGACTTTTCAATCATTCAAGAAACATCTGGTTTGTGCCAAGAGGATTTGTAATTTACCTTTCTCCCATGCTATCTGGTCTAGTCCTAGACAGGTACCTTAGTCATTCAATGCTGCTACAGCATATGTAGCATAAGTGGGTGACTTTAACAAACTGAAAGTTAATTTCCCACAATTTAGGAGACTAGAAGTCGGAATTCTGACCACCAGCTAGCTCTAGGAGGCTTTCTGTCCCTGTCAGTGCTGCAGACAAGGTGCTTGCCTCTTTCAGCCACTCTTCCTCGCCTATTTAGCATCACCTGATGGCATCATCCTTTTCTCATAGATGCTTCTGTGCTTCCTCTGCTGTTTTACATTTAAAAATGAATTGACTTAAAACAAATATACACGGAGAGGGTTTTCCTGTAATATTTTTAATGGGGCAGAACACAGTCTTTTCTCCTGCAAAGGGGGGGGGGTGGTTTCTGGTGAATTTCAGCTGCTGGTAGGTTTCACCTACTGTTTAACCATTTTTCCCTCAAGGTTCTTTCCTGCAAATATGGGAATATGGGGACTAGATTTTGTAACATGTATTTTGGAGGAACACAATTGAATCCCAATCAACTTATGCACATTTAATGTGACCATTTATCACCCCCCCCCCCATTTCCTTCCCATTCACAATGTCATCCAATGCTGGATTTTCTTCTATCCTAAATGTTGATTTTAGCCTTCTACTCCCATTGCAACCCTAGAGATATGAAGCCACTTGGATGCTTCAGGCTAGAAGTAAACATTCTTACCCTACCTTATTAATGTACTACACAGTTTAAAATGAAAAATCTCAGTGTACTCTCGGAGTGCTTTGCCACTCACCTACAGAAACCTGACAAACATGTCCATTAGTGGTCTGGCTACCAAAAGCAGCTGTATGCACATCTTACTGTTTGAACTGATGATTTCATTGTCTCACTTGTGGATTGGAATAAAGCAGAGGTGACCAGCTTCATCAGCTATCACTTATAAAGGAAAAGATGTGTTCATCTTAACAGAAAGAAGAGGGACTTGTTACCAGTGATAGTATGGCCCCTAAAGATGCCCCTACTGAGTACTTTTGATATCCTACTGCACCTAGTCCTGAGAGTTAGGAGGAGGTGTCCTGCAGAGAGAGAAGGTGGATATTCACTTACTCCCTAGCATCTTCATCACTGGCATTCTTAGGATTAGATTCATAGTTTCTGCAGAATAGGCATACTTCTACTCAGAATGATCTGGCCACTGTCACTGGGGTCAATTTAATTGTGTTCTGCAGTTACCCTTCTAGGTGTATGCAGTCAGCATGGGAAGAGAATGGGAGACTAGTCCTCAGGAAGCAAAGGAGTGTAGGGATCAGTTTCCATCAATGCGAGGCTGAGCTGACTAGAGAAACAAACCCAAGGACACTCACGTGTGTAAGGTAGAACTTTATATCAAGAGGTCATGATTTATAAAGGAAACACCCCAACCCAATCCAAACCAAGACTTCATGTCCAATACTAGTCCATAAGTCCCTGTTCAGACTCACATGCAAAGATGTAGAATGCAGAGACATCACCCATGAGTGCTTGCAAATTCCCCGAAATCCTTCTCTCTGAGTGACTAGATAGCAGGAAGGTGAGAGCAGAGAGGAAAGAGAGGGAAAGGTTCCCAGGACCCTCCTTATGAGGAGGTATGGCCACAAGGAGGCTATGACCTGATTGACAGTCCAGACTCTACCCATACACTGCAAGTTGGCACTGAATTATGTAACTACAAAACCTTCATCTGCAATGTTGCTTGCTTTTACAAATGGACAAGAGAAAACTGAGGGCTATATTAATTCATATTCTAGATCTTTTACTGCAGTATCTCACACACATCTTTTTGTAGTAAGACCCCTTTTCCTTTGCATAGTTGGATAACAGACAACACATGCCACCTTGGTAAATAATCTGTGCCAAATTGAGTGTTATTTACCCTTAAGCACCTAGAATGAGCATGTTTTCCAATACATTGGGGTCATTTTCCCATGTAATTTCATGCAACAAAGAGCTGGAACTGGTAGAACTCTCATAACTTAGTTTGGTCCCCCTCCACTTCAAAGGCTTTATGATAATACAGTAGCAATGACATCTTTTGCATTTGCTCTCTCATTCTTTTCCCAGGGTAACTTTGTAGAAAAAGAAAAAAAAAGTTTCTCAGAACTGATATCAACTCTCCTTTTTTTTTTTTCTTTTTCTTGACAGCACCTAAGTTTTCCTTCTCAGAGTGTTCACAGTGCCCTGCATCATTTCCTGTCCATGGCACCTGTGGTCCTATCATTATGGTTTATGTGGAGTTAAACTGAGAACAAGTGTCCAGTGAGACACTGTCATGTAACTTGACATCCACAATTGTAGAGTAGATCATGCATGCAAGGGAAGTTGTTCCAAAGGTGAAGCACAAAATCTATATGCGAAGCATGAGCGAGACAGCAAATGGAATCTGTTCTTGAGGCATGCTTACTAAGCCAATCCCATTAGGAGCCTAGAGAATATTGAAAGAATTCTCAATAATGTGCCAAATAACTCAGGTTACTAATTCTTTGTGAATTTCACAGGGCTGTGAATTTCTTTGCCTGGTATTTCTATACAATTTACATAAAAATCCATCTCAACGGAAGCCAGATTCTAATTTCAATTCCGACTTCACAAAGAAACTTCGTCAGCTGCCTGTCTCTGTCGGTGCTCTGGGGCAGCAGGGCCTGGGTTTTTGCTGAGATAAGAGATCACCGTGATATCTCCTTCATGGCTTTTGAAAGATAGTCTGTGCTGTGTAATTGCCAAGACAATTAGCTGCAAGCTACAGTTTCTCTCTCATGGAAAGGAAAGCGGCTTTCCTCTGTAAGAATTATGTTGCTCCTCAGTAGTTTGGACAAGACGAAGAGCTGTTTGGGCGGTTGTGACTCTCACATGGCTATCTGTCGGTGATCCATGCTTCAAAGTGGTTATGATTCAGTTCTGGTCAACTGACATTTATGGCTTTCTGGACCTGAACTGGGGTTTTCACTTCCACTCAGTCAGGTGCATCTGTTATATGAAAGTTTCTGGATAATGCTTTTCTTTCAAGCCTGTTACTCCCCTTAAATCAAAGGGTTAATTTAGCAGAGCCTGGAAACAGCAACGGCACACACAACCACACCCACCTCTAAATGTTTTCAATGGGACACTTTACAGAAAACTATTATGAAAAGACAGTCAAGAGCCTGTGCATAGGGATTTAGAATAGACATGTCCCAATTTCTCTCATACTCTCTAAACTATCATTAATAATGAACTAGTTCAGATTAAATTGTCCTGTTTATTCTTGAGTTTTATAACAGATCAGCTAGGTTCCCGGTATCACAATTAGGACGCAGAACTTGCAGTGTGTGAGGGAAAGAAAAGCAACTCCACCCCCTGGGTCTGGGTTCCAATTCTGAACTAACTGACTCACTAGCCTTGACTATGCTGCTGAACTGATATTAGAATTGATTTCTTCATCTGTGGATTGGGGAAACTGAGGATGTTACTTTGCAAACTATGGTGCATCTTAGCCATATTTTTCAGTTGTGTCATATGCATGGGAAGTTGGGTATCGAAGAAGGAAGACCAAAGGAAATTGGAGGCATTTGGATATTGGCATTAGAGAAGAATATTGTGGACTTTTAAAAGGACAAACAAATCTGTCTTAGAAGAACAGTCAGACTACTCCTTAGAGGAAAGGCTGTGAAATGTCACCTCTCCTTCTGTGGGCATGTTATCGGCCAAGATCATTTTCTAGAAAAGGACATCATGCTTGATAAATGAAGAGGACAATGGAACACGAGGAAGGCGATCAAAAAGTTGGATTGAGACAGTAGCTGCAACAATGGGCTCAAACATAAGAACACTTATGAGGCCTGTACAAGAATGAGAAAGGTTTCCTTCTGGGAAACGTAGGGTTCCTATAGTCAGAGCTGACTTAATGGGAAGTAACACTAACATCCACCTTAGCTTAACGAACCTTTCATTCAAACTCATGTATCTAGTGAGCCTCTCTTTTTCCTCCACACACCTCTCAGTCTTCCATTCTGATGCTGGGTTTGCGTGTAACTTGATGCCGGAAGCTTTGTAACTAGAATTCCAAATACTGATGGGGAAGGTGGACAAGTGTCTTCCAGATGAAGGCAGAGTAGGAAGTGAGGCCTGGCAATCTACTTTCAAAATGTTAGCTAATTATAAACCTTGTGAATCACAGCAGAGCATTGTTTGACTCACTGGCTTTAAACACTTCCTGAGTAGGATCGATTGCTGGAGAAGGACGTTGTGTTTGGTGAAGGAGGACGCTGCCATGGAGGGTTAGGGAGATCCTCAGAGAGATCGACTAGCAGCATCGCCATAACTGTGAATTTGAACATACCATTGACTCTGAGGATGACACCAGACTGGGTAGCATTCCATATTGTTCTGCATAAGGTCACCACGAGTCAGTGTTGAATCCACACCTGAGTACTTTGCTGTATCACTCTTTTTTAAATCTACCTAAGTGTCCACCATATAAATGGCACGGCAAAAAAAATCATTAGGGATTCAGGTAAAAAAACAAACACCAAAATTAAGCCAATCTTGGTGTGTTCTTGAGGAAGGTATGGAACTAGGGAGCCCATGGTCATGGCCATGCCCTGAATACCTCAGGGATTCCAGCACTGAATATCAGCATTGTAAATTCCTGTCTGTTACATAATCCATGTGTCACAATCATGGCCCTCAGAGTTCCCCCAGTAACTAGATTATATTTACCTGCCATTAATCATATATAGTTGACATTTTCCTCTGACTGCTTATATTCTTTTGAAAGCCACTCCTTACACATCATTATGACTGTATGCAAATAGTCTCCCTCATCCAGAGGACATGTTTCTGTAGTTGGCTTATCCTTGTCTCATTTAAGATTTCACAAAAGTTCTGTTTATTAAAAGTAAATAAATAAGTTAAGTCTTTGTTCTGAAGCTGTTCTTCTAAAATCTTCACAAGTCAATATTGTTATTGTACCCCAGATATTTGTCCATTAGTTTAATTTAAATAGATTTAAACTTCCTAATCCGTATCCTTCAGTACTTCTGAGTCCTTTTTTCTGTGCTGTCTACAGGGAGGATTGAGGAAAGTGACATATGATGAGATGTATGTATATTTCACTTTTAACTCTGGATTAATGAGGTCCATAGGGCTTCTCACTGAGAAATGCACATGAATCATATTTTGTGCAGTGGGCATAATACAAATCACCAACATTGTGACACACACAAACACACACCCTGGTGCTGAAGTTCCACGAGCAGAAGTCTGAGAACAGTTTTTCTTATGTCTTGGGACCGCAGAGGAACAGCACAGATTGCTTAGAATGTGAGAGCAGATGTTGCTGTCCTGTTACTGAAATCCCATCAGGCATTTCTTGCTTCCCTCGCTCAGCCAGGCCCATCTCCACCATGTTGCTTCGCTAAGGCCTCCTTCACATTCAGCCCATACACTTGAAGTCTATTGTATCACGCAGACATAGCTCTCCTGGTCAGAGGAACTCTGATACTTACTAGTTCTTAAAGGATTAGTGTTTGCCCCTCCAAACAATGTGTGTTTTATGTTATCACTGCCAACAGCTTTGTTCCTAATAGTTAATACATTTGACCAACATAGGTCAGAGACTCAGACACGTGTGTGATTTACGGCCTCCTCGTAATGTCCTCAGAGTCAAACCATTGGGCAGTGAGGGTGGGTGTGAAGAACAAGTGTGTAGCATGCAAACTGACACTGGGAGAGTGCGAGACCCCAAGAGCTACAGGTCACATCTCAATAGCTATCGGATCTGAATGGCTAAAAGGGCCCTTAAGCAAATGAGAGGTTTGAGGACTACTTGAGATTCTCAGCTGTACCTTGAAGAGCTCAGTTGGAAATCACAGATGCTATTTATAAAGCCTGGGAATTCCTTCCTTTATTCCTTACTGCATTTGGAAATTTCCCCCATTAAGGTCTGGTTTAAGTATAAAGCCTAATACCAAATCAGTCCGTCTTTTGTTAGCCTGGCACTGGGGACAAATGTGAAATGACAGCATGTGCCCCATGGAAATTAGAGCCATCTCTGCAGTCTGGTATTCTGCTGGGCTGGAGAGTCTGCAGAGAACCGTTTGAAACGGACACCTTCCACCCAACGGCTCAAAGTGTTTTATCAGCACTTCACTAATGTGGTTTCCCATGAAGGTCAGAAAGTTAAACGTATCACCCGGGAGCCAGGGTTGATAGTTCATATCTTGATCTTATCACCGAGCTTCTTTTTCCCACTCCAATTGCTTTTTGAGGGCTTAGAACTGCTCACTGGGGGGAAACGTTTGCAGCGAGCGGGAGCTGAGGTAAAAATAAATATCAAGTGGCATAAGGAAGATATTGGCATAACAAAATATTCTAAACAATCTCTCCACCATTTGCCCCCAAACATGGGGTCTGGCCCAGCGTTCCTAGCACAAAGATGTAGCCCGATAGCAACGATTAGAAACTCACTGAAGGGAACCTACTCAGGGAGATTTTTGAGCAGGTGTGTAGCAGAGGATCTCCGGTCAATTGTGTGTGTGTGTGTGTGTGTGTGTGTGTGACTTTTTCCCCCTTCCATTCAAGCATAACTGATGGCAGTATCACTTTTATAGGGATCCACCCATTGATATGTTGTCAGTTATGACTAGTCCCTGGAGAAGGACACCACATTTGGTAAAGTGGAGAAGCAGTGAAAACGAGGCAGGGCCTTAACCCAATGGACTGACAGAGTGGCGACACAGTGGGCTCAGGCATAGACACAATTGTGAAGACAGCACAGATTGCTGCAGTGTTTCATTCTGCTCTGCACAGGGTCGATATGGGCAGGAACCCAGTTGATGGCATCTAATATCTAACAACAGCAATGCTCAGAGTGGGTGAGTCAGCACTTAAGGACTTGACTGTCCACCACATGGTTGGCAGTTTCAGCTCCAGGTAGCAGCCTAGAGTCTCTGCGGAAGAAAGTCCTTGTGGTCTGCTCTACACAGAGGACAGCGCTCGGGCTGTGGGGCAGTTCAGCCCTGCACAGGGCATCCCAATGAGTGAGAACTTAGAATTGATAGACCACTGGACTCAGAATGGAAATGGACACATTGGCCAGAACATTAGGCTAGGTCCTTGACATTCACGAGCAAGATTACCAGAAACCTTGTCCAATTTTTGAACTCATGAGTGCTATAGTACAGTTTTCTCATGTCCTTATATGCAAAGCATGGATTCAGTAGCAGCACCATTCTTCTGCTTATTAGTGGCATCCCCTTCCACCTCCATGGAGGTCTGTGGCTATAAAGTGAGGCTCCTACCTCCTCCAGTGGGCTGCCAGCAAGGTGAAAGGAAGTTTGGGACAAAGTAAGACCAAGCGTGATGGGGACGCTTGGGGGACCTCCAATTTTTTCCTAAACTGAGGGAGCTACTGCAATACAGGATTTGTGGTATGAGCTTGGTCTTTGAAAGGGTGCATGATGCTTATTTTCACAAAGCTAACAAGGGCAGTATAATATCAGTCAAGGCCACAGGTACATGTGGTCCCTGGCCTCTGGATATGAAGGTGTGCTTGGTACCGGGCATCCTTTTTCCTTTGAGTGTCATGATTTGCATGGTGAGAAATGGTAACCCTCTCTCTAAAATAAAATAAAGTGCTCAGTATATGTTAAACAGGGGGAGTAGGAGGGCCCCAAGACCCAGTCATAGAGGCAAGACTGTGCGCAAACTGTGCAACCTTGGGCAAGTGACTTTACTGCTCTGTGCCTCCACTTGATCTGTCAGGTGAGATAATAAGCATACAAGTGTCACAGACTGTATTCTTCTATGAGGAAAAAGTGAAGTAGATTTCCTGACACATGCTATGTACCCCTCACTTAATTCTACCGTGGATGCTTTGCGAGTTCCTGGCTGGTACACATTGTTACCGTGCCCCATTGCTAGTTGAGCATCTGGAGTTTGAAACCTGCTGAGAGGCAACTCAGTAGAAAGGCCCGGTGATTTGCTTCTGAAACAGGAGCCATGGAGCACACTGTGGAGCACAGTTCATCTCTGACACTCCTGCGGTCACCACTTAATGGCAACTGGTCTGGGTTCATATACTTACTGTCATCACCACCATCCCGCTGTCAGTATAAACAAAAATAATTTAAAAGAATCCCGCTGCATTCAAGTCGAGTTTGAGTCCCAGCCACCTGACACAGGGTGCCCCAGACTTGACGGGAGCAGAGACTTTCCTCTTTCCTCCATAGGCTGCCTGGTGAATTTGAGCCCTGACTTTGCAGTGAGTGGGTGATCTACCATACAACTTCTGCAGTGCTTTTCATTTGTATAATGAGGAATAAACATTTTCCAGACCTCCCTCAGCTAAAGATTGGTAAGTTATTCATAATCTTTCCTCTATAGTAGATTTGTATTGTTAATCAATACAAGGCTCTCCTCTTACTATATATACTTGTGTATAAGCCAGGTTTTTCAGCACATTTTTAATTCCATTTTTGTGTTAAAATTGGGTGCCTCAGCTGATTTTCAGGTCAGCTCATACTCAAGTATATACAGTGTGATGGTCAGGTACTTTGGTGTCAATTTCATGATTGGGAGTGTAGGGGTGGAGTCCAGCCTGTCAATCTGGAGAGAGGCAATGAGACCTCTGTGTGGGCATAGCTTTCTCTGAGAATTCTGGGGAATCTTGGGATATTTCCCCCATGGAATCGAGAACCTATGGACTCAGTCCTTGGAAGACACTCTACTGAGAAGACAAGATGGCAGCATAGACCCTGAGGCCTAGGTACTGGAGGGGCTGGAGGAGAAGCCAGAAAGACTTACTCTGATGGAACCAGACCTCTGAAGTTGGAAAAGCCATAGAGAGACCCCTACCAGTGCTGAGATGTTTCTACTGCCAATAGATACTGCTGATGGAGCCCGAGCCCTAGAAATGAGGAGCCATGGAGAGACGCCTGCCAGCACAGGGATGCTTCTACTGCTTTCATTGCCACTGAATACACAAGACTCTGCACCCACAGGCCCGTGATTGCACATGCTTTGTGAGTGGAAGGAGAATTTATAGACTGGTATGGGACATATGGACTAATATCGGACTTATGACTTTGGACTGGCCTGGGTTGGGATGCTTTCTCAGTATTCCATTCCTCTTGTATATTAGCCTTTCCCTTATACCCATATGCATGTTTATGAATTTGTTTCTCTTGTCTACCTAGAGTAACACATACAGTATTTAAAATGTATATTTATTTATGTCCTTTAATCTCCATCCTCCACACTCCTTTTCTTCCTTCACCCCTAGAAAGTGATTCAAACACTGTCAACATCTTTTTGTTTGAATGTGTACTTACAAAATCTGTGTTGTTTGAGGATCATGGTTGGTTCTCAAAGATGGAAAAGTCACCATACAGCCTAACAAGAATAGGGGAAACAAATGTACAGAATGAAATGACTGATAGTGTTGGCATTGTGAAATACAGGGCCATTTTTACTTAACAATCTGTGTAGCAATTGTTGTATGAGAACCTCATTTGCAGTTTAAACTTCACCAAAACCATTTTATTTTGACTGAGGAAAAAAGTGGATATTGTACATATATAACTTTATGGTCACCTGTTAAACACCTCAGTGAATATGAACTCCCCAGAGATTAGTATAACCATCACAGGTAGTCTAACCCCATGAGCTACTATGTGTGAACACTCATTTGAGAGATGTCATTTTTACACTGTCCTGTTACAGAGCTGAAGTAGAAAGCCACTGCAAAATGTCAGTCTTCCCCCATCTCTAGAACTCTTGCCGACACTTTCATTCAGTGCAATAGCAACAAGAAGCTGATGTTGAACTCCTCCAATGATTTCATGCTTTGTCATAGGCTAGTGTTGTGACAGATACTTTCTCTGTCCTGGTCTCAAAATCACCCTCAGACTCACTAATTGCTTCAACAGGCACATGGGATTCAGCAGAAAGCTCTGCCCATGGCTGCAACCCATTGCAGAAAAGAAAGCATGCCAAGCCTGGTCGGCACAGAAGAGAGGCATGGACACAGTCTGGAGGAAGCCAAATGCCACCTTCCAGACTCTTCCTGCACTTGAGTCACAGAGCAAGGGTCTCGGCAACATGTTGTGACAGCATGTCTGAAATGGTGCCAGTCAGGGGAGCTCTTTAGCGACTTGGGACCTGGGGATTTTGCTGGGCCTCCTCACATGGGTAGCCTCCACCTGGCATACAGCAAAATTTCTGGCTCCCAGAGGGAATGCAAGTGTTCAGCATAATTCATATTGTGTTTTTCATAATTGTTTAGGTTCCATAAGCGATTCCTATTAGTCAGGAAATGGTAGAAATCTTCCTAAATCCAAATCCCCAGATGCCAGCCCAGAGCAAAGCTTGTAGCTGACCTTTCAAAGGACAGCATCAGGACTACTGTGAAACACATTGTGCACAGTTTTCTATCGTTTTCTGTCATGCACACATGGCCCAGGAAAGCAGCCGATCAGAGTCTCATTTAACAAATGAGGAAACCGAGGTGTAGGTTGATTCAGATCTCTGAGGGAAAAAGGAAGCTAGACTTGCCCTTCTCCATCACCAACCTGTGTAGCAAACAGCAACTTTGTTGAATTTGCCTTCACTACTGGATCATTCTCTTTCACCTACTTAGGCTGGCCCCTAACAATTTCTCATGGAAACTTTGATAAGCTTGTCTTCCCTTGCTGAAGGTAGCCTCTTTCTATCATTCCCTTCTTAGGAAGCAGTTCCTGGAACAAACATCAGCCAATTAAATTGTAAAGTGCTAGATGTGGTCATTGTTTCAGTCAGTCTGAGCAAGGGCCTCTTCTCTTGCATCAGACTTACTGTCATCGATCAATGGCAACTCACAATGACTCTCTAGGATGGGGTAGAAATGCCCCTGTGAGTTTCTGAGTCTGTAACTCTTTGTGACAGTAGAACTTGCTGTCTTTCTCCCTCCAAGCAGCTGGTGGTTTCCAATGGCTGACATGCAGTTAGTAGCCCAAAGTCAGCAGGCCTCCCCCTAATGGTTTAGACCAGGGGCATTTAGAATCTCCAGGATCAAAGACACAGCTCTTGTTACTCACAGCAAATACAAAATGAGTGGATTCTGAAATCACAAACAATGTAAAGCATACATTTTGTCTTTTGTTGCTGAACGTTTTCCGTGAGGAAGAACTGCTCCCTCTGTGTCAAAAACTCTGTATACATTGGCATTATCCCCATTATAGATGTGGAAACTAAGGCTTCTGGCTGTTACATTTGCCAAACATCATCTAGGCTAGAGCGGAGTAAGGCATGGATTTGAACTAGGCTCATGCCTTGTACAGGTGAACTACGTATTCAACAGCCATCCTCTAATGCTTCTTTTTTTATCTTTTAAAATGTTAATAATCTTATTAATTTAAAAGTAATAAATTTTATTAATTTTATTGGAGCCTCTTATAGCTCTTATAACAGTCCATACATCGATTGCATCAAGCTCATTTTTACATATGTTGCCATCATCATTTTCAAAACATTTTCTTTCCACTTGAGCCCTGATATCAGCTCCTCCTTTTCCCCCTCCCTCTGCCACCCCCCACTCTCACAAACCCTTGATACTTTATAAATTATTTCTATATTCATATTTTATACCATCTCCTGTCTCCATAGACCCACGTTTCTGTTGTTCATTCTGAGGGGTTTATCTATCCTGGATTCTGTGTGCCAAAAGCTCTTATCTATCTGTACCAGTGTGTATGCTCTGGTCTGGTCTAGCCAGATTTGACGATAGAACTTGGGTCATGATGGTGGCGACAAGGGCGGGGGGGGGTCGCGGAGAAGGAAGAGGATGTTGTGTGCTTTGTCAGTGCTCTACTGTATCCTGGCTGACTCACTTTTTCTTTGTGGCCCTTCTGTGAAGGGGGTGTCAAATTGTCTACAGATGGCATTTCTGTCTCCATTCCAAATGGTTGTTTGTTTTTGGTCCACTGATGCTATTACTGCATTCATACTCACCCCATGATCACCTGGATTGATGTACTGCTTCCATGTGGGCTTTCTTGCTTCCCTGCTAGAAGGTCGCTTGTTTAACTACAAACCATTAAGACACCAGATACTATATGATGTAATAGCCAGGCACCATCAGCTTTCCTCACCACATTAACTTAGGTACCCATTTTGACTTCAGCGATAGTGTCAGAAAGGTGAGCATCACAGAATGCCAGGTTATTAAAAGAAAGTGCTCTGCATTGAAGAAGAACTTGAGAAGAGGACCAATTTCTGTCTGCTATCTTAATACTTAACCTATAAATATATGTATATAGAAATATATCCATATCATTATATTTTGATACATTAACCTGTGTACATGCATATATTTCTACCTCTATAAATGTCTTTTACCTTCTAGTTATTTTCTCTGTTCCCATTTACTTTCCTCCTGTTGCACTGTCAGGTTCAAGCTTCTTTCAGCTACCTGTACATCTTGTCAGCTACAGTACACTTGATCAAACCCTAGGCCATTCTATGCCCTACTTGCCATTGATTTTGTATATCTTGTAATTCTCTTTCCCTGAATTTTGGTTCCCCTTCCTTTTCCCCAAACTCCTCCCTGCCTAGAACCACTGGTCCTGTTATTTTCTTCTCGGGATTGTTTATCCTTCCCATCTTGTATAGGTAGATGTGAAAAAAAAAA
>PVJH01001527.1:156881-205245 GCA_004026705.1 Nesogale talazaci | reverse complement strand
AGAAAGCATCCCAGCCCAGTCCAATTCAAAGTCATAAGTCCGGTATTAACCCATATGCCTGCAATCAGTCTATAATGTCTGACTCAGGAGGTCACAGGTCAGTGGGTGCAGAATTCTGGCACTGGCAGGGATCTCCCCATGGCTCCTCGCTTCCAGGGCTCAGGTCCATCAACAGCATGCCACTCCAGCTTCAGAGGTCTGTCTTCATCAGGGCAAAGCTGAGTGGTCTCTCCGCCAGTCCCTCCAACTTCTCCAATGCTGCCAGCTTGTCTGTGATTAATCATCTCTGAAACTAACTCCCAACAACTGGGGAAGATAGCTTCTCATCTTCACGAGGGAAATACCACGAGATTTCCCAGGAGTCTCAGGTGGAAGCCATGCCCACACAGAGGCCTCATCAGCTACTCAATGGCTTTCTCCTGATTAACAGACCAGACTCCACCCCTACATTTCAATTATAAAATTAACATAAGCACATGACTGCCAGAGTTGGTTTAATCAGCAGACATAAGTAAACCACAGGGCAGAGATAGTAGAATTTATAAAATAATTTATCTTTGTTTTTTATAAACTTACTTGACTATTTTTAAGTTTAATTTAATATAATTTAAAATTTTAATTTATAAAATTAAAGAAAATAAAATTAAAAATTTAATTTATAAAATTAAAGACATTTTAATCTAATCTAATTTAAATTACTCTACTGTGGTTTGAGTGAAAATTTACAAAACACATTTGTTTCTTATTGACAATTTACATTCTTTCTATGTCATACCTTAGTTGCAATACTTTCAATGTAATAGCATTCTTTCTAAATCCTTGTGGAGTTCCTTAGGCCCATTTGTCCATTTTTATTGCCCTTTCCTACCTCTGAGAGCTTTTTTTTTTGGCTAAACACTGCCCTTTCGGTTGAGTATTCTGAGAAGCATACTCATCCCAAATGTTGCTTGTTCCATTTATAAGCCTTCCTATTGCTGGACTGGAAGACTGAAAGGGGATTTCTTTTGGTCTTACATAGTTGATCAAAAAGGGAGACTTATTTCGAAGTCTGAAGGGTGTCTAGTTAGGTTCCTTAAGTTTCTGTCAGATAAGGAAGTCTGGTCTTTTTAATTATTATTAATTATATTCTACTTTTCTCTCTCTCTCTGACCAGGACCTTCTCTTGCAATCCAATTCAGAGTGGTCAGCAGTGGGAGCTGGACAACATCCCTTCCTTCGGGTCTTTGGCTAATGGAGCCAGTGGTCAGTGCCCACTAACCCTTTGGACGACTTGTTTCCTTGAGTCTTTGATTTCCTTGACTCTTCTTCTCTCCAGACAGGGAGAGACCAATGCTGTGTCTTAGATGGATCCTCATAAGATTTGAAGATCTCAGTTGTTGCTTGCTGCAGTGAGAGGGAGAACATTTTCTTTATGAATTATGTTATGTCAAATGACCAAACTGTCCTCTGAGACCACAGTCCCACATCTCCAAGGTCACTACCTCAGTCCCTCAAGGTGTTTTGTTGTAACCAAGACGTTTTCATACATGTTCCATTATGAACACGGATCTATTTGCGATGTGTGCAAATATGTATATTAAAAGATCCTCTACCAAACCTATAGAATCTTGGATATACTCCCATATGCTATCCCATATCTGTTCATCTTGTGTATCTGCCCATATAAACACTCATAATTTGTTATTATTGTTGTTGTAGGATTAAGTATATAGTAGTTGTGATGTACTCTTGTGTGCTTCTGAATGTCTTCTTTTGCTTTGTCCTTGTTTTTGATGAATTCCACTTTATTGAATGTTACCTTTCCTGTCACACAAGGTAATATGAGAAGCTTCAGAAAGTTCATGGAAAAATGTATTGGAAAAAGAATGGATTTTTTCTAAGAACATTTTGAGGCCCTTATGTCTAGAAAATAACATATTGCATTGGACTAATCTGCTGCACTGGGCCTCCAGAAAAGGTGGGAAGAGCAAAGATGTCCTTTTGAAGACTAAGGTGACCTTGACTAACCCATGGTATTTTCCGTAGCCTCACAAATGTGAAAATTGGATGATGGACAAGGAAGACTGAAGAATAATAAATGCATTTTAATTGTGGTGCTAGTGAAGAAGTACGGCCAGGATGTTCCTTAGAAATAAGGAAGGTCTCAAGTAGAAAACATTTGAAAATGAATATAGCAACATGTGTACAAATATGCTTCATATAAATGATGCATTGAATGTTATAAGAACTATAAGAGCCCCCAATAAAATCTATATTTAAAAAAGAGAAATAAGGATGAGGTAACTTCATCGTGTGTCCTTTGGACATGCTTGATAAAGGTCAAAACTACTAGCTGCTCTGCAGGAGAAAGGTGGAATTTTCTACACATCTCGAGTTATAGATTCAGAAACTGACAGGGGCATTTCTACCCTATCATACAGGGTCACTATTGCCTTGGTGACAGTGAGGGTTTTTTTTTCATTGAAACTAGAAACTCAGTGAAAAGGAAGAAGAGCTTTCCTGAGACGTATTGACACGGAGGCGGCAACAATGATCCCAGAGATCACGACAACGGTGATGTGCTGGTATAGGTCCACATGATGCCTCCTTCTGTTGTACATGGGATTGCTGTCATTTGGAGCAGGCTCGAGGTCACATAGCAACAGCAACAGCACGCACTACGGTTTATTCCATTCTCCTCTTTTTTTTTTTTTAAGGCATCACTGCCCTCAGGTGGTGGGAGTAGGAGGCTCAGCCTTTGCTCCTGGGAGCCGAAATTGAACCTCCATCCCAGTGGGCTGCAGTCCCGCGCACAACCACCATTTTCCTCTTAATAGGTACTTAAAGATAGTTTTTCATTGCTTTGCTCTTGCTGAATAATTCTGTAAAATATATATTGAATTTAATATTTATAATACATAGCTTCAATATAGGTTGGCAAACTGTTCCCACGAGAATTTATTTGTTCAAGATTATAGAGTATATGCTATCTGGTAGACCTGGTGATCTTTAAAAAAGATCATTCCATTGAGGGCTCACACACCTCTTAGCACAATCCATACATCTATCCATTGTGCTAAGCACATTTATATATGTTACCATCATCATTTTCAAAACATTTTCTTTCTATTTGTGCCCTTGGTATCAGCACTTCATTTTCCCCTCTCTCTCTCATTGATCATTTATAATTTTTTTTTCATGTCTTACACTGAACAATGTCTTCTTCACCCACTTTTCTGTTGTCCACCCCCCTGGCAGAGGGTTATATGTAGATCATCGTGATTGTGCCTCCCCCCTGGTGTGGCTACTCTCATTCTTGGTTCTGAGGGATTTATCTGTCCTGAATTCCTTGTGTTTCCAGCTCTTTTCTGTACCCATGTACTTACTCTGGTCTCGCCGGGTTTGTAACGTAGAATTGGAGTCATGATAGTGGGGGGAGGAAGCATTAACAAATGAGAGGAAAGTGGTATGTTTCAACAGTATAATATTGCACCCTGACTACCTTCTGTGTTTCTTCTGGCCTTTCTGTGAGGAGGATGTCCAATTGTTTACAGGTGGACTTTGGGTCTCCAATCCCCCTTCCTCCTCATTCACATCGTTATGCTTTTTTGTTCTTTGATGATCCCTTTGCCTGATCCCTGATCCCATCCCTGATCCCATTGACCCCTGGTGATCACACCAGCTGGTGTGCTTCTTCCACATGGACTTTGTTGCTTCTCAACTAGATGGCTGCTTGTTTATCTTCAAGCCTTTAAGACACAAGATGCAATATCTTTTGATAGCAGGGCACCATTATCTTTCTTCACCGCATGTGTTTATGCACCCACTTCCTTTTCAGTGATTGTGTTCTTTCCTCTATTCCCACATTCTATCCTCTTATCTCACTGTCATGTTTGGCCTTCATTTCAGTCTCAGTAATTCTTCTGCCTTATCTTGCCCTTGATCAAGTCCTACCAGGCATCCTATGCCCTCCTCGCCATCGATTTTAGATTGCTTGCTCCTCCCTCTGGCTGGGTTTGTGAACACCCACTTCCTTTCTCCACATTTCCCCTCTTCTGAGTCCCTCTGGAACCCTAGGTACATTGTTTACTCCTGCAGATTGTTGATCCCACCTATCTTATCTAGATAGATATGCAGACACACTAATGACCTTGTGATCTTTCTTACATTCACGTGATCACTTTTTTGTCTTTACACTTAATGTATAAATAAAGTAAAATAAACTGCACATACGAGTGTACAGCTCATATTTGATCAACAGGAAATCATTACCATGTCTAGGAAACAGACATTTCTGTTATTCATTTGTAATCCCTCCCTTCCTTCACCCAAGAAAACCTTTCTTTTTATTTGTTTCTCTCTCTTTAGATGAGTGATTTAAGTTTGCTAGAATTTCGTAAGTAAGAGCATTCACTATATGCTATTTTAAGTGACATTTTGAAACTTATTTTAATGATTTTGAGACTTATCTATGTTGCATGTAACAATTTGGCCATTCTTGTGGCCAAGTAGCAGTTCATGAAATGGAACTTGTTTATTCATTCACTTACTGACAGACATTTAGGCTGTTTTTAGTTTTAGAACATTTGTTTACAAATATTCGTGTCATGATATAAGTTGGTTTCTCTCTGTATTCACCTCGGTGTTGGGTAACTGTATGCATGTCTACCTTGATCTTCTTAAACCCATTGTACCACTTCCCACTTTACATTCCAACCATCAGTTGGAATTTGAGTTTGCGTTTGAGTTTCTGTTCTTCCATATCCCAAGCAATGCTTGCCATGGGAAATTTTGTCTGTTCACTTTCTCCTCTCTGGTGTGTATATCGTAGCATCATGATTGTGTGCAACTGAGCTGGTTCCATCTCCTCGTGACCCTGTATGACAGATGAAAAGGCCCACGAGTGACCATATTAAAATGCCCCATAAGGCTTCTCAGGGTGTGATCCACAGGAGCCGTGGTGGTGCAGTGGTCCATCATTTGACTACTAAGTAAAAGGTTGGTAGTTCAAACTTGCATAACCTCAGAGGGAGAAGAAACGTAAACAGCTTGGGCAGATAAAGATGACAGCCTTAGGAAGCCTGTGGCGCAGCCCTACCCTGTCTTCTCTAGAGTCACTGTATGGTAGAATCTACGTGAGCCCACACAAAAACAAACCTGTAGGTTTTCTCTCCAGTGGATAGCTGGTGAGTTTGAACTGTTGACCTTTTGTGGACAGCCCAGTCCTTCATCAGTGTGTCACCAGGTTATCTCAATTAGATTTTAATTTTCATCTTCCTGATGACTAATAATATATTCCTATTTTGAGGGGATTTCTTTTCTGGTGGTGATAGGTTTGTTCTATTAGATCGAAGGCCTCTCTGTGAGGTTGCAAACTAAACTCTGTGGACCTGCTTGTGCACAAGTGCTGTTTTGAAGCGAGATAACAGCCATCCAGTCATGCAGTAGCCCCTTCCATTCATTACACCTGTGTACATTTATTAAAGGGCTTTTAGAAATTTTAAAGAAACTGGGGGCTGTTCCACCCTCTTGAAGTTATTTGCCTCTTGAAACCACTGCTCGAAATCACTACAGTCTAAACTAATGGAATGGTAGCAGGTGGAAGCTGGCCTTCTTTTTCTTAATGTGACTCAAAATTTACAGGTAGAAATTTATTAGGCCATATATCTTTAGAAAGAGGCAAAGCAAAATCTTTCTGAAGCATCCTTGCTCTGGAATATTCTAGACTCACCACCACAGCTAGAATAACATCGTAAAAGGAAGAAAAATTTGCATTACTGTCAACTGGTGCAATTATCATTCTCTTTAGAATGGCTCATATCCACGCATCAGCAATATTGAGCAGCGTCATGAGTTTGGGGCTTTTAGAAATTGCTGCCTGATTCTGTGCTTGCCTTACTTCTGATCCAGTATTTTATTTTTTTTTCTAATCTTAATTGAATGCTTCTGATTAAGTCAGTTATTTTCTGGTACACCCGCATATACACAAAGCTTTAATTTGGAGGAGGAAATTGGATTATTTATCTTTGTTCACTGGTTTCCTCCTTTTTGGCATGCAAGTCAGAGACTGGGCCTTGAACAAATCTCCTGGGTTTCTAAGGACTCTGTCACTCAGGCCCCTCCACAGCAATGTAACTGGGAACTGAGAATATGAGGAGCAGTGATTCTGTAGAGGCAGTTTGCCGGAGTAGAGGTGTGAGAGAGACCCAGCGAGAGAAAGTGTCCCTAGGTGTTAAAAGAAGATGTAACGATTGTGTTAGATGAAGAACTAGCCAAGTTAAAGTAACCACTTCTAGGCCACATAAGTTTTGGCATGTGACAAACATTGTGCCAAGTGATTTATTGGCATCCTTAGAACAAGCAATGTCATGACCTCCACTTTCATAGCTGCAGAGCCTGGATTTTAAAGACTATTAATAGCTCTGGGAAGGTCCTGATGCAGGTCTGGGAGTCGCTTGTGTGCCCCGGTACTCCATTGTGTCAGTTGACTTAGACCAGACATTTACTTTTTGTTCTCCGATGTCATTGTGGTGGTTCTGGCCCATAGTTGCCCACAGTTACCCTGTGCACAATGGAACGACACACTGCCTGGTCCCCGGGCCACCCTCAAAATTGTGTCTACGCCTGAGCCTAGTGTTGCAGCTACTGGGTCACCCTGCCTCATTGAAGGCCTTCCTCGTTTTCACTGCCCTTTACTGAGCCTGCTGTCCTTCTGCAGGCACTGGTCTCTCCTGACCACATGTAAGGCAAAGTCTCACCACCCTGGCTTGAAGGAACACTCTGGCCATACTCCTTCTGAGACAGAATTGTTCCTGCTTTGGACAGTCCTTGGTATTTTCTTTCTTTCATTTTTTGGGGGGGGGGCATCACTGCCCTCTGGTGGTCGTGGTTGCTACCCAGTGCTGCTCCTGAGAGCCGCTGCTGGATTTGAACCACCAAGCCCGCGGGCCGCAGTCCCGCACTCAACCACTTACGCCACCGGGGTTCAGCCCCAGTCCATGGTATTTTCAACATCCTTTGCCCGCACCACAATTCAAGTGCAATGATTCTTCTTCTGTCTTCCTTATTCCCTATCCAACTTTCACATGCATTTGAGGCATTTGAAAATATCGTGTCTTGGGTCAGATGCACCTTAGTCTGCAAAGTGATATCCTTGCTTTTTAGCACCTTCAAGAGGCCTGTGTGGTAATGCAGTATGTCTTTTGATTGCCTGATTCTTGTTTCCGTGAGCATTGATTGTGGATCCCAGCAAGACACAATCATTGACCATACTGTGTTGGATTCATCCCGAGGGCTCAATCCTTCATCTTCATTAGCAGGAGCTTCGAGTCCTCCTTAGCTCTTCACAAAGATGAAGAAAGAAGAGTTTTTATCATTTAGGAAAATTTTGCCACTCAAGTCTCTAAAAAGCTCATTTTATGCTGTGTGAATGATGAGGGTTTCACTACAAAAATGTGTTGAACAGTTATGACATACTTTGAATGCTCTACTGAGGATAAGCATAGACTGGCTAGAGTGAAATATTCCATGAAAGAAACATCAACAGATAGTATTGTTAAGCAAACACACGTCTTCCCGCATTCCTTGGTGCTTTTCTAAGAGTCTGGATGCCAATATGCTCATCTGACAAAACACCCTAGGGTCTAAGTTTTAGAAATGGCTTTATTTGTCATCTCACTGAGACCCTTCATTTTGTTTCCTCTAAAACTCCAGGTTGGGGAGGGGGGGCAGTAGTGTTTTAGAGATAGAATTTTTATCTTCCACACAGGAGACATGGATTACATTCCTGATCAGTGACCTCGTGCCAGCCACCATTTGTCTGTCATTTGAACCTTGCATGTTGCCAATGCTATGCTGTTGTACAGGTTTCAGCAGAGCTTCTTCTAGACTAAATGGACAAGGAAGAAAGGCCTGGCAGTTACTTCTGACTATGAGCCAGAAACATTCTATGATTCATAAAGGATATGCTAATGTAAGACTGGAGAGTATTTTATTCTATTGTCTATAGGGTTGCCATAGAACTCAGCTGCAGATCCAACAGCAGTTGAAACAAACTATGACTCCATGCCAGGAACACTGTCGTTCTACTGTCTTGACTCAGCGTTACTTCTTCCACCTCTACCAAATTACAGTGGCCAGGCCTTCTGCTCCCCATGGTCTTGCTTAGTGTTCACCTATCCTGGAATCTCTGGAAGTTAAAGGATCATGGATCTGTAAGGCCATGTTGTTAAATGCCATTGAATCGATTCCTCCTCCGAGTAACGCCATGCACAACAGAAGCAAACACTGTCCACTCTTGCATCTCCTTAAAATTGTTGCTACATTTGAGCCCTTGTTGCAGCTACTATGTCTGTCCATCTCATTGAGACTCTTCCTCTTTTTCTATTACCATCCACTTTACCAAACAACACACCCTTCTCCAAGCCCTGGTATAGTCTGATAAACTGCCCAAAGTATTTGAGATGATCCCATCATCCTCCCTACCATTCTGACTATATTTCTTTCAACATGTAGTTCTCTATTGTTCTAGCAGTCTGTGGTATATTCTCTTATCTTCCCCAACACCAAAATTTAAAATTGTGTTAGGCATCATTCTCTAAAGAAACAAAGCTGAGACACTTATGATTGTGTGTGTATACATGAACGTATAGATAGATAGGTTTAAATAGTAAGTAGGAATTAATGGCTAATTAGTCCACACAGCAGTAGAGAGGCTCAGTACAACTCAGTTTTGTGAAACAGTTAAGGTACCCAAGGTCCTTCAACTTTCTCAGCCCAAGGCCCAATGTCAAGGCAGCAGACAATGGAATCTTTCCTCAGGCAAGACAGGCAGAGGTGCCCACAGGCAATAGACAGCAAGGTGGGGCAATCACAGTCAGTAGCTTGGTTGCTTAGTGAAGAAGGCCCTGATGGGACCTTGAACTCAAGCAGTGTAAGATGCAAGACAACATGACCCACCAGCCTCCAGCTCCAGAATGTAAGCACCAGCAGTTTGCCTAAGCAGGTCTCAAAGGAGCCTCTAGCTCTAGCAACATCATCTATGGGTTCACTCAGCCCACAGGTAGTGAGTGCAGCACAAGCTTGAGGCAAAGAACTAGCAGTCTGATCACAAGGGGGAAAGTATTTATCTCAGGCTCTTTAGGCTGCGACCTGATTAAACTGCCCACGTGTTCCTTTAGAGGCCTAGTTAGCTCAATAAACCTAAGTAGCATAAGCATTAATTCTAAAGTCTCCCCAATTCATTGTCTAGCTTTTACACAGACACCTTTTCTTTTTGACACTTAACAGAGACCTTCTGTAAAAGATTTGCCCATTGGAGTACATGTTTGATTTCTTGAATGTGGCTCTCATGGGCATTGATTGTAGATCCAAGTAGAGTAAATTCCTTGACAACTTACCTCTTTCCATCATTTTTCATGTTATTGTATGTGGCAGTCATGTACTTATGTTAATTTTATGATTGAGATGTAGGGGTGGAGTCTAGCTTGTTAATCTGGAGATAGCCATTGAGTAGCCAATGAGGCCTCTATGTGGGCATCGCTTTCTCCTGAGACTTCTGGGAAATCTTGTGATATTTCCCTTGTGAAGATGAGAAGCTATCTTCCCCAGTGGTTGGGAGTTAGTTTTAGAGAGATGATGAATCACAGACAAGACAAGATGGCAGCATCAGAGAAGCTGAAGGAGCTGGCAGAGAGACCACACGGCTTTGCTCTAATGGAGTCAGACCTCTGAAGCTGGGGCGGCCACATGGAGACCTCTGTCAGCGATGAGTTGCTTCTGCTGTTGATGAACCCTGAGCCCTGGAAACGAGGAGCCATGTGGAGACCCCTGCCAGCACTGGGATTCTGCACCCACTGACCTGTGACTTCGTGAGTTGGAAGGAGACTTTATAGACTGACTTTGGGCATATGGGTTAATATCAGACTTATGACTTTGAACTGGACTGGGCACAATGTCCTCTTCCTCTTGTATATAAACCTTTTCCCTATATCTACATGTGTGTCTATGAAATTTGTTCCTCTAGTCTATTCGGCCTAACACATTGTACAATGGCAGTTGTGAGAATATTTTTTATTTTTATTGAGGCATAATCCACTCTAATGGTTGTAGTTTTGAATTTCATCAGTAAATACTTCAAGTCTTCCTCACTTTCAGTATGCGAAGTTATGTTATTTGCATATCGTGGATTTTTAATGAGTCTTTCTCCAATCCTACTGCTGCATTTTTCTTCATGTAGCTAATTTCTGGGATTTTTGCTCATCATATAAATGATCACTTTGATGGAATATCATCCTGACACATACTTTTTCCTGATTTTAGACTCCACTCATTCATTATCATGGAGTCAATTGTTACATGTATCAGTCCTGTAGGACAGTTCCTGTGGAGCTGCCCCTGTGAGTTTCTGAGACTATAAATCTTTACAGGACTAAAAATCTTCCTCTTTCTCCTGCAGAAAAGCTGGTGGTTTTGAACAGTAAACCTTGAGGTTAGCAACCTAACAGTTAACCCACTATGTCAATAGGGGTCCCTTTTAAACCAAACCAATGCCAACGCAGAGTTTCACTTGCTGCTCCTTTCTGTTCGGTTTCTTCCCTGAAGCATCTTGTTTGCTGCTCAGGGCTGAGAGGGAAAAGAAAATTCTTGGAGGCAGGGAGTGGGGAGGGAGGGCAAAAACTGAGTTAATACCAAGGCTTAAGCAGAAAAAAAATGCTTTGATAATGAGGATGGCTACAAATGTACACATGTGCTTTGCATACAAGGGATGGATGTATGGATTATCATCAAAGTTGTATGAGCCCACAATAAAATGACTCAAAAAAAAAAAAGAAAATGAAAAGCTGATGAGAAAAGGACAAAAAATACTTCAAAAACAATATTATTACATTTGTTTTTAGGGGTCATCACGTTGGTTCTGGCACAACAAAATGAAACACTATGTGGTCCTGTCCCATTCTCACAATTGTTCCTCTGCCTGAGCCCATTGATGCAGTCCCTGGGTCAGTCCATCTTGTCGAAGGCTAATGTACTATCTCTTTTTCACCACTGTTCCACTTTACAAAGCACAATGTCCTTCTCCAGGGACTGGTCTCATCTAGCAAGATGGCCAAAGTATGAAAGACGAAGTCTTACCTTCCATGCCTCTAAGGAGCTCTCTGACTTTACTCCTTCCAATACGGACTGGTTTTCCCTTTTAGTAGTCCACAGTACTTTCAATTTCTTTTCCAGGGCTACAATTTGAATGCATTGATTCTTCTTGATCTTCCTTATTCAATGTCCAACTTTCACACGTGTATGAGGCCATGGAGAATACCATGACTTGGACCAGGCGCATTTTGGTCCTCAAAAGAACATCCTTGTTCTCTAACACTGTAAGAGGTCTTGTGCAGCTGGTTTACCTAATCCAGTGCATCTTTTGACCTCTTGATCTCTTGACGACTGCTTCCATGAACTTTGAGTGTGGATCCAAGTAAGGTAAAATTCTTGACAACTGCAACCCTTTCTCCATTTATCACGATGCTACCTATTGGTCCAGGTGTGAAGATTTGAGTCCTCCTTACGCTGATTTGTCATCCTTATTGAAGGTTCCCATCCTTGAAGCACATCAGGAAGTGCTTCAATTCCTTCTCACTTTCAGCAAGCATGGTTATTAATAAGCCTTCCCCCAATCCTCATGCCACCTTCTTCTTCATATAATCCAGGTTTTCTGATGATTTACTCAGCATATAGATTGAACAAGTATGGTGAGAGGATACAATCCTGATGGAACACTTTCCTGATTTTAAGTCATACAGCATTCCCTGATTCTGTTTGCACAACTGCCTCTTGGTCCACGTAGAGGTTCTAAATGAACACAATGAAGTACTCTGAAATTCCCATTCTTTTTAAGGCTATCCACAGTTTATTATGACACACAGTCAAATAAATTTGCATAGTCAGTGAACACAAGTAAACATATTTCTTTTATTCTTTGCTTTGAGCCAAGATCCGTCTGACATCAGCAATGACACCCTTTTCCCCCTGTCCTCTTCTGACACTGGTGTGAACTTCTGGCAGTTCCTTGTCAATGTACTATTGCAACTGTTGCTAAGTGATCTTAATTAAAATTTTAATTGTGTGCACCATCAATGCTGTAATTCTATAGTCTGAGCATTCTGTTGGTTATCTTCCTTTGGAGTGGGCACAAATATAGATCTCTTTCAGTCAGTTGGCCAGGTAGCCATCTTCCAAATTTCCTGGGAGAGTGAGTGCGTCCAGTGCTTCTTCAGATTTCTGAAACACTTCAGTGGGTATTCCATCACTTCCTGGAGCCTCGTTTTAGGCTAATACACTCAGTGCAGTTTGAACTTCTTTCTTCATAACCATTGGCTCTTGCTAATATACTATCTCTTGAAATGGTGGACTGTCAACTAGTTCTTTTTTGTACAATGTCTCTGTGCATTTTTTCCACTTCTTGATGCCTCGTGCATCATTCAGTATTTTGCCACAGAATCTTTCAAAATTATAATTTAAGGCTTGGACTTTTCTCTTGAGTTCTTGGAGTTTCATATATGCTGAGAATATATTATTCCCTCTTGGTTTTCTAAGTCTAGGTCTTCGCACATTTTGTTTTAATATTTGGTTTTGTCCTCTTGTGCTGTGATATTTTCTACTCAGCTTATTGACGTCGTCCTTTCTTCCATTTGCTTTAGCTGCTCTATGATTCAGGACAAGTTTCAGAGTTTCTTCTGACCTCCACTTTGATCTTTTCTTTCTTTCCTGCATTTTCCACAACCTTTTGCTTCCTTCATGAATGCTGTCCTTGAGGTCATTCCACGAGTCTCATTAGGTCTCCTGTCATCATGTGTTCAATGCATCCATTCTGTTCTTGAGAGGTTCTCAAAATGCAGATAGTAGACTCAAGGTCATACAAGGGGGTACCCCAGAAGAACCAGAATGATGCTGGGCAGAGTGGAGCTTAATTAGTGTGCATTTTCCCCATTAGGACCGCATCGAGCAACTTGCTCTGACTTAGGGTGCCCAGTGGCATTGCCTGGGAAGGTTCTCTCTGGTTACTTTTTTTCTTAAAAGCAGTTTGGCTTGGATTTCATCTTTTGTGATGGCTAGTTAGAGAGAACAGCATGCAGCTGTTAACTTTTGTTTCCTGCTTGGGAAAAATGCCACAGAAACTGTTGTGATGTTGGACACAGTTTACAAGGACAGAACTATGGGAAAAACTCAAGTGTACTAGAAGTTTTCTTGTTTCCAGAAAGATGAAATGCTAATGAAAAACTTTGTTCTAGATGTCTGTCAACTTCCCTGGATAAAAATGGATAAAAATATTGTTTCATAGTGCATTTGGAGTTTGTTCAAGCTTTCTATTTAGAGGTTCTGGAAAGATTGCTTAACAGTGAGAGACAAAACAGGACAGAGGACTGGTTTTTGCCACCACAACAATATGCCTGCTCATTCAGCCATCTCAGTGAACCAGTTTTTGGCAAAGAACAGCATGCCTCTCTTGGCCCCACAACTGACTTAGCTGATTGTGCTCCGTGCGACTTCTTTTTGTATTCATGAGTGCAGAGGCATGTGATAGGACAGCATTTGATGACTTAGAAAAGGTGGAAAACCAACAACAACAAAGTGAAAGAGGTGCTGTCAGTCATTCAAACAGATGAGTTTTAAAAATGTTTCTGAGGATGGAATCCCAAATTTGGCAACTGTATTAAGTATAATGGAGAATATTTTGAAGGTGATAAGGTTGTTTTGTAAAAGAAATTTGAACACATAGCTTTGAAAGAAAATTCCATTTTTTGGGGGGGGGAACCCCTCAGGGGTATGTTGATTCTTGTGAATTTATTTTAATTTTCTTCAGCGTTCTCCTGAATTTACCTATGAGCAATTGATGGCCCTGACTCCTAATGCTTTCATTAACTCAGAGAAGATATTCTCACTCTTTGGACTGTGATGTTAGCAAGGTGCTACATTTTCTTCAGGTATAATATCTCTACTTTCTTTATTCAACTTTTGACAATTCTTTTCAGGTGGTAGCTATGTAACTCTCTCTTGTTTCTGAGTTCAAAAGCACCAACTGCTTTGAGGAAGAAATATGAGACTATATCTGCTCCTGTAAAGATTTGTAGCCTCAGAAATGTTATGAAGACTCCCTCTGAGTGGAATCGACTTGATGGCAGCGAGTTTTTTGAGTATTAGTATTATTTTTGGGTGTGTGTGTGTGTGTCCTTGTTTTTAATTAAAAAAATTTATTCCATGCTTTTAAGATGTACTTTTGTGACCTGACCAGGACACCTGCATGTATACCCGTGTGTATGTCTTGGGGAAGGAGCCCTGCACTCACAGTGGTTATGCTTTGGGCTGCCATTAGCAAGGTCAGCAATTCAAAACCAACCGCCTCTTCTTGGGTAAGGCCTTTCTAGTCTTGTAAAGGATTGGGGTCTCAGGAATTCACAGGGCTCTTCTACCCTGTCCTCTATATTCACTATGAGTCCGATTCAACTCCATGGCAGTGAAATTTTTGGGAGGTCTATTTTAGGAATAAAAAGTAGCTAACTCCTGGAGTATCATCACCATCACCATCACCAACACACACACACACAGATGTGCATGAACATATGGACACACATTTGTAAATTTAGGGCTCATTTAGTGAAACATACAGAGATTGAGCAAAAACAGTGTAGTGGCATGGAGGAATAACAGCTGCAGAATCTTTTCATGCAACTTTGCTGGTCCTATGGCATTCTTAATGAATGGGGAGGAGGTACACAGCTACCAGTGGCATTGCCCATTTAAAGTAAGACCTTGATGGCTCTATACAGCTCGCTTTGTCCTGAGCCAACGCCACTTTTTATTGTGCCTGTCATCACTTTCAAAGAGAATCCACATGCACCATAAATCTCTGTAATTCATTCTTCCATTGCAGAGGTCTTGGTAGCCTTGATACCCTGCTGGCCATTGAACCAAACTCCTGTGTGAGTGTCCTGTCTTCACCAGGGAAGGCAAGAGCCCTGGTGTGTGCAGGCATTTCTGGGAATGCCCATTCCCTCCAAGCACTGGAGGAAATCACATTATTGCTTTCGAATGGTGGCTTCACCTGACTGTGAAGAGGTTTGCTCTCTGCAGTGTAGCTTCATGGTAGACTTGGCGTTTCCAGAGAACACAGCATTTAAAGCTGCTATCTTGTATTTCCCCTATCTCATGCCCCTTAATGTGTAGCATTTGAGATGATGGGTGCTTTTGATGAGTGCTATCCCAGAGGAGTGTAGAGCTGGGAGAATCATCTGTGGCAGTGTGGAAAAAGAGTGTCCCCACCATCTGCTTGGAAACAGACTAGCTCCTTAGAGACTGATCATGTGAAGGAAAAAACCTGGGTTATATAGAACAGTTGAAGTCTGACCCTGAACCTCTGCAGCATTAGCTTGGGAGACCAAACCACAATGTCAGCAGTGATCAGAGTTGAGTGTAATCAATGACTATCATCTTCTTTATTTTTTGTTACTGCTTCAAAATAAGGGACCTACTAGGAAAATCCAAATATACTCCTCACACCCATCCTCCAAGATGCTTCAGCTCTAGACAAACCACCTCCAGCTTCCCCATGCCAACAGCCAACAGTTAAAACCTACGAAGTCTTCTGTATTTTTCATTACAAAGCATTCTCACTCCTCTGACTGCCTTTTGAGTTTCTGCCAAATGCAAGTGATAGTAGTGTCTGGCTTCCTGCTATAGCAAGATCTGAATAAATAGCCTCTGTTTGTTCTCATCTCAGTGATCTTTATTTCCATCCTTGTGTGCCTGGCACTAGACTGAGCATGTGATATACACTCTATATTTAATCATCATCATAAGCCTATGTAGAAGTTAGTACAATTATTGCCATTGATCTCATGAAACATTGAGGGGGCAAATTATCTGTACAGGGTCACACAGTGATCAGCTAGGATTTGAATCTATATTTGTTATCCTCCCATAATTTCTGCTACTTCTATGAGAACATTTGGGTGTCACCACTGATATCTCCTCTAAGATTGGATGGGGTCTTGTTATCGAAAACAAGGCCCTTGGAGTTTGGTAGATTTGGTCTTTTTATGTCTGCCTATTTATGCCTACTCGAGATATTGGCTTCCGGGATACGGAAGAGTTGAGCTCAACTATGAGTTTAAAGATTGGTGATTTGAGTCAACTCAATAGTACTGTGGAAGACAGACCTGAGGATCTATGTCCATAAAGATCACAGCTAAACTCTCTGGCACAGTTCGATTCCATGACACTGAGTTGGGATCTATAAGTTTATTTCAGGCTTCCAGGTCAGAGATGGCTGCTAATCACCCGCTTGGTGATGCCCTACTCTGATATAGGGTGTGGAATATTCCCAGAGATCTTATGTCTATGTATGGCCCTGTGACTCTCTCTGGTTTATGGAATATGAGACTCATAGGTGGATATGTTTACGGACATCCCTGCACTCTCTTGACCTTCCATAGCATCTGTGAGAGATTGTGCTGCTGATGTAAGCAATGTAGGTTAGAACAGACTAGGTTCCTGAATGTATGCCTAGAGGGGGCCCCCAACCCCCATGAGCACTGTAAGACCAGGTGTATATCATTGGACTTTGCATAAATGCTACAAAATGCTTATAATGCTCAAGAATTGAGGTTTTGGAGTCCTTTTAGCAGCTAGTCTACACTGACTAGTAAAATTGTGGTAAAGATATCTTTTTTTTTAAATGTGGAGGATAGGTGGACAAGATAAGACCTCAGATAACTCTCTAATAGCTCTTAGATTTTACCTGAATACCTAATAGATACCTGCTGATATTTTCTTAAACATATTTGTAGAGTTTTCAGCATATAGAGTTACGAACACAGACATAGTGTACTAGGAGTTGACATTGAGCACAATTGATTGTAGCCACATGGGGAGCAGGAGAGACACAGTAAATAAATTATGAATTCCAGGGGAAAGGAGCTTGCAATAGCTGCTGTTTCATTTTCTTCTTAACCCCCTGTGACTGTAAACACTCTCATAGAAATATTTTATTAATCATTGTTTTGATGTATTTGGAGTTTGCAAGTGGCTATTGTAGCTTGGGGATTTCTGGACACCCCTCTAGCTAATCAGATTAGGGACATGAATGCTATGGTGACAAACCAGTGTATATAAGAAAAGACAAATGGAAATGCTCTCCCTTACCAGCACTTGTAACGAGCTGTTTGTTTAAAATCACAGCTTTAGGCCTCTTTCCAACTGTGCTGTCTTCACTTCTGTCTACAAATGATGGACTTTAGACTGCAAATTACATGAGAGATGCTTAACAAATGCATGTCCTTCAAGAGACTTTGTCATTATAAAGCACATGAAAACTCACTTTATGCTGCTTGAAGAAAGATAACATTAAAACAATGAAAGTGCCATGACTACCAGAACTTTAAAGCCTTGTTCATTTTACAGGAAAAGGCAAAGTATGGCTATCACGAATGGGTTCTTGTTTTTGTTGCTGAGTATCTTGCAATTGATTTGGGCTCTGGACAACCACAAGTCCACAAGTGACAGCTGGCAACTGCTTCCTGTTCTTTTTTCGGTGCCCTTCTCCCATTTTTTCTTGGCAGTAATCTTTATGGAAGAAGATTCCTGGTCTTTCTCCATTGGAGTCCTTGAGTAGGTTTAAATTGCCAGAATTACACTTGACTGTTGAGTACTTAGCTGTTCATGCTTCTTATCATTACAGGTTCTGCCCTTATCACTGGGACTCCTTATCATTACGGGTACAGCAAGCAAAATCTTAAGATGACAAGATAGTCTTTGAACGCACTACAAACTTACCCCAAACCACATGTGTGTGCATGTGTACTTCTCCTTTATTTCTAACTGTACAATAATGAGTACTTGGCTCTTTTGCTCATGTCGTTGTCATGCTCACTAAATGACTGGTGGAACCATGCCAACAGAGTGTTAATAGAGAAAAGTGGTCAGTTCTGCTGTTCCAGTGAGCATAAAGTGAGTTTTCTCAGAAACAGGCAGCGAAGCATCCTGTGCATCAAGAACAGAGCAGCAATGGGAGCAAAGTCACGAAGTGCCTGCGAAATCCAGAAAATAGACTCAGGGGGTAATACTTGGCACCTCGCCAGTCCTGGTTGGGGGGGCATTCATAAAAGTCAACAGATAAACTATAAAGGGAACTGCTTATAGGTTCTTCTTCTTCTTCTTCTTTTAAAATATGTGTCCATTTATACAAGATAGGGAGGATAAACAGTCTGTGAAGAAAGCAATGGGACCCACAGTTCTGGGGGGGTTGGGGGATATAGGACAAAAGAAGGCAGCGGGAAGGGGCTGGGAGCTAACAAACTCAGGGACAGGGGAACAACAAGGGATTTAAAATCAAAAGCGGGGAGGGTGGAGGATACGTGGTGATGTTTGATCAATTGTAATGTAGCCAAGAGAAATTACCGTATATACTTGAATAAGCCAAGTTTTTTTTCAGTTTTTTAATTTATTGTAAGTCCTATGAAGTACACATACATCAATTGTATTAAATGCAACCTTGTATGCTAGTACAGTTACATGCCTTTAATACTGTGCTTTATTTTAATTTTTTTTCCAAAAAATTTCAATTTTCCTGCTCCTATCAATGTCTACCCACCAGATTTCCTTCATTATCTTGTTAATTTATTAAGCTGACTTCCAATTCCTGGATGCAAAATATAAACATATATTCTTTTTAAAAAATCATTTTGGGAGGGAGCAAAAAATGTTAAAAATCATTTTATTGATGTCTCATACAGCTCTTATCACAACCCACACATACATCCATTGTATACAAAGCACATTTGTACATTTATGGCCCTCATCATTTTCAAAACATTTGCTTTCTACTTAAGCTTTTGGTATCATTTCCTCACTTCCCCCTCTCCCCCCTTTCTCACTCCCTCATGACTCTTAATAATTTATAAACTATTATTATTTGTCATATCTTAGACTTTCCAATGTCTCCCTTCACATACTTTCCCATTGTACATACCCTAGGGAAGAGGCTATATGTAGCTCCTTGTAATCAGTTCCCCCTTTCTATTCCCTCTTCTCTACCCTCCTGATATTGCTACTCTCACCATTGGTCTGTCCTAGATTCCCTATTTTTCTGGTCCCTATCTGTACCAGTGTACATCCTTTGGTCATGCCAGATTTATAAGGTAGAATTGGGATCATGATAGTACGGAACAAAGAAGCATTGAAGAACTAGAGGAAAGTTATATGTTTCATAATTGCTACACTGCACCTTGACTGGTTCGTCTTCTCCCCACAACCCTTCTGTAAGAGGATATCCATTACTTACAAATAGACTTTGGGTTCCCAATCTGTACTGCTCCTCATTTACAATGATATGATTTTTAGTTCTTTGTTGCCTGATACCTGTTCCCTTCGACACCTCATAGTCACACAGGCTGGTGTATCTTCCATGAGGGCTTTGTTACTTCCGAGCTAGATGACTGCTTGTTTACCTTCAAGCCTTTAAGACCCCAGATACTATATCTTTTGGTAGCCTGGCACCATCAGTTTTCTTCACTACATTTGTTTATGTACACATTTCTCTTCACTGATCGTGTTGGGAAGGTGAGCATCATGGAATGCCAATTTAATAGAACAAAGTGTTCTTACATTAAGGAAGTACTTGAGTGGAGGCCTGGT
This sequence comes from Nesogale talazaci, assembly GCA_004026705.1. Classification (NCBI taxonomy): domain Eukaryota; kingdom Metazoa; phylum Chordata; class Mammalia; order Afrosoricida; family Tenrecidae; genus Nesogale; species Nesogale talazaci. Next base: position 185,583 of record PVJH01001527.1, on the reverse strand, counting down.
GTCCATCTGCTGCCTTAATACTCAACATATAAAATGTAACATAGTCTATTTCCCCATCATCACACATAAATATATTTCCCTATGTACATGCCTGTATTTAGACTTCTATAAATTCCCTTTACCTCTATTTCTTTCCTCGATTTCCTTTTGCTTTCCTCTTGTCCCACTACCATGCTCAGCCTTCATTTGGGTTATAGTAATTTCTCTCGGTTACCTAACACTTGATCAGTCCCCACCAGGCCTCCCACACCATCCTTTCCACTGATTTTGGATCATTTGTTATTCCCTTGTCTATGGGTTGGTCAACACCACCTCCTTTCCCTCACTTCCCCCTTGTCCATGTCCTCCTGTGCATTGGCTGTTCTGAGTGGGGATATTTTCCTCAAGGCATGGTGGACCAGGATGCGCTCCACTTTCTTTTCCTCCCCCTTCATTTGTTCCCGTGTGCTATGGTCAGAAATGTCCCTCTCCCTGAACTGCAGCTTCAGTACTGGTCTCTAAAGTAAATTCTTCTGGACATTAAGCCAAGTTTTTTAGCACATTTTTAATGCAGTTTTTGTGGTGAAATTTGGTGTTTCGGCTGATATCTGGGTCAGCTTATACTTGAGTATACATGGTACTGAAAACTAAATGAAAGGTGAACATGAAGCAGGAAAAAAATGAAATAGAGGAAAGAACTAGGAGGCAAAAGCTATACATAGAGGTATAAACATAGGCATGCATTATGTAGATATAATAATATATAAAGACAAGGGAATTGGTCTATATCCATATATTTATATGTTAAAGTATTGAGGTAGCAGACAGAGTACAAGAACACTTTGTTTCAATAGCCTGGAACTGTGTGATCCCTTCCTGACAGACTGCTAAAGACGAAATGAATGGATAAGCAAATGTGGAGAAGAAAGCTGATAGTGTCCAGCTATTAAAAAAAACCAAGCAGCCTTGTAGCAGGGAAGCAACAAAGCCCACATGGAAGAAGCACACCAGCCTGTATGATTCTGAGGTGTCAAGGGGATCAGGTATTGGAATATCAATGTAAAAGAAATGGGTCCAAGTGGAGACCCAGAGCCCACGTGCAGACAATTGTGCATTCCCTCACAGATGGGCCATATGGAAGGGATGTTCCATCCAGAGTGCAGTATGTTACTGATGAAATGCACCGCGTTCCTCTAGTTCTTTAATGCTCCACCCCCTGCATGATCCCAGTTCTACCTCACAAATCCTGCTAGTCTGGAGTATGTGCGTTGGTGCAGATAAGAGCACATGGAATCCAGGACAGATCAACCTCTCAGAAACAGTAACGGGAGTAGTGATTTCAAGAGGAGGTGAGGGGAGAGAGAGAGTAAGGAACTGATAACAATGATGGGTGTATAACACTCCTTGAGTGAGATGAATAGCATAAATGTGAGTGAAGGGGTACAGTGGTCAGTATAAGATATGAATAATAATAGTAATATATAGTTTATTAAGGGATTCATGAGAGTGGTAGGGTGAGAGAGGGAAAAAGTGGAGGCACTCTCAAAGGGTTCAAGTTAAAAGATAATGTTTTGAAAATGGTGATAGCAACATATGTACAAGTTTGCTTGATATAATTAATTTGTGGATTGCTTTAATAACTGTGAGAGCCCCCAAGAAAATGATTTAATATTAAAAATGAAAATTAAATATTAATGTAAAAAAGAAAGAAGAGCCACCAGCAGAGCTCGTATAAGATCCCTGCCTGGAGTGGCAGCAGAGGCACTAGAGGCACAAGCTTTTGGTTCATGAGGCAGAGCAGAGAAGTCACACTGTTCATAATTGAGGCTTTCATACCATCCCCTCCTTCAGATCTGGATGTCATCAGGTACAACACTTCAATCGTACAGGCTGGTGTGGTTTTCCCATGTGGACTTAGTTGACTCTTTGCTTGTTGGAATTCAAGCCTCTAATGCCCCCAGGTGCCCTTCTTTCTGATAGCTGGGCACCGTTTGGCTTCTTTGCCACTCTTTGCTATAGCACCCTGGTCTTTATTGATCACTTCTTGAGGGAAAGTGAGCATCAAGCCGGGCTATGTTCTAAGAACAGTTGTTCTTGAATGAGGGCTAGAATTGTGTGAACCCAAGGGATTTAGACTTCTGATCTTGGGGTTAGGAGCCAAATGTGTAGCTCTATATGTTACCAAAGCATGCCCTCTCTCTATTTATTTAAATCATAAAAGAGATCAAAGGAGAGAGACATGAGGAGACAGAAGGGACTTCAGGGCCTCCCAGAAAGAAGAGCTGGGAGTGGGTCATGTCCTTTGGACCTGGGTTTCTTGTGCTGAAAACATCTTAGACTCAGAAAAGAGATGGAGATCAAGTTCTAGCAATGGAGAGGTAGTGATAAGTGGCGGGAGCAGAGGCAGCACAACTAGCAGACTGGAAAAAAGTGCTGATGTGGTGGGTTTCCTATCCAATGAAACGAGAAAGTTTGAGTGCCTTTGGACAGGAGGCTTGCTGGTAGAGTGGATGCATCTGAATTCTGCTGTCAACCCACAGAACCAAAACTCGGAGTGCCTCTGGCCTGAGACTTACTGAGCGAGCAGGTCCCATGGGCACTTACTGACACAGCGAAATGAGCTTTGTAGCACTCACCCGACAAAGCAGAGGACAGGGACAACCCAAGAGGTCCCTGTGAACCACAGTAAGGTCTGCCTGTGGACATGACCAAGACGTCGTTCCTGGGCACTCCTGGCTCTAATAATAACCAGTTACTTTCTTAATAACTCTCACAATTATGAGCACGATATTTGAGCTTTGCTTGGTCATTGTGAGGAATAATCAAACCCAGCAGAGAAGTAGAGAGTACCCTGGGAGGTCTGTTTGTGTCAATTGGTAAGAGGACTGAAGAGTGGAGGCATCTGATCTCTACCTCAGGGGAGTCAGCCTTGAGTTGTTAATGCTGATATAGCCTTCCTCTCTATTTTGTTCTGGTTAGAGTTTAGGCACCTTAACTTTTTAGATCTGAGAATTACTTTGTCATGCCAAATGAGAAATAAGGGGAAATTTTCATAGAATGCCATAGGATAGTCTATTATCTATCCTAGGATAGGTTATTTGAAACAAGTATTTTGCTTTTGATGAAAATTTATGCAGGATAGTAGGTTCTCAATACAACTTCCCTATATATTGTTCACTGAGCCCTGGTGGCATAGTAGGTTAATTGCTAACCACAAGGCTGCCAGTTTGAACCCACCAGCTGCTCTGGGGGAGAAAGAGGAGGCGATTACAGAGTTCTGATCTTAGCCATCCTGTGGAGGATCTCTGGTGTCCTACAGGGTCTCTGTGAAGGAGAATCGAGTTGATGGCAGTGGATCGCTAATGGGGTAGATCTTGCTTAATGACACCAGTTACAGTTTTCACAGCGTGCCAGCGTTCTCTTTACTTCCATTCTAGTTCTTCTTCTTCTTCTTTTCCCATTCTAGTTCTATTTCCATGAATATAATGCTCAAGTTCCCCTGTACATTCTCATTTTTGCTGCAGGAAAAATGCTTACCTACTGGCTTTATTTAGATTCTTATGAGAGGAGTGTAGGGAGAACGAGAGGGCTTTGTACTTTGAAAAGTTAAAGTCTTGGGAAGCCACAGGGGCAGGCCTACTCTGTCCTATGGGGCCATTATGAATTAATGCTGACTCAGCAGTAGCGTGTTTACTTTGCTTTGGCTTACTCTTCGATGATATTGTTTATTTGATGAGTCAGTGTCTAATATGGCACAAAGGTGGTCTCTATGCGTTTTTTGAGTTAAAAGTTTAAAAGTTATCCCACGGCCGTAGTCCCCATGAGGACAGTAGGGAATTTGCATTTTGTCAACATTTTTCTCTCATGTTACCTTGGACCATCTAGCTTTAATTTAACTCAAACACTGTCATAGACTGTCTTTTGTGGGTAAACTTCACAAGTTACAATCAGAGATTTTGATAACTATTTGCAATGTGGTGCATCTGACTTACGCTCGCTTTCATGGAGGTGAACTCAGAATATATGAGTATTTTTTGGCCCCCTAACAAAAGAGAGAAATTAGTTTGTCACTCTGCCATTGTATTTTTCCCATCAGGGGGCCCCAGGATGAAAGATTCTTAGGGTTCAAGAAATATTTCTTTGGATGATGTGGTTATGTAAGATATTTGTTAGTTGGGTTCCTTTACAAGGGGGTGCTCTAAAATAACTGAAAAAAGTTCCACTGGGTGGAATTTTCATAGTACCCCTTTCCCCCTGTTAGGTGAGCACCCACCAACTTGCTCTGAGCTAGTGCACCCAGTGGCATTACCTGGGAAGGTTCTTTCTGGTCACAGTGAATTTTTTCATAAAAGCAGTTTTGCTTGAATATTGTTTTTTGTGATGGCCAATTTAGAAGAACAGTGTGTAGCTGTGAAAATTTGCTTTCTGCTTGGGTATAATGCCACAGAAACAGTTGTGATGTTGAACAGTTTACAAGGACAGAGCTATGGGGAAAACTCAAGTTTCTCATTTCAGAATAGGTAACATGTTGACTGATGACCAACCTCATTCTGGATATCCTTCAACTTTCCCAAACAGACAAAAATGTTGACAAAATGTGTGAACCTGTGCTTGAAGTCTGATGATGGATCAGTGAAAGGATGGGGAAGTTATTTGCACTATCTTGGAACTTGGTTCCATGAATTTTCATGGCAGATTTCAGAATGAGAAGGATCGCAAATTTTAGTTGGGTTCTGACCGACCAGGAAAAAGAGCATCTAGTGGAAGCATGCTGTGCTTTGAACGAATAGCTCCAAAGCAATCTTTTTTACCCATGGTCATTCCTGGTGACAAGACATGGTGCTATTCTTACTACTCCAAAAGCCAGCGTCAGTCAAGTCAGTGAAAGAAACCATCCTCACTTCATCCCCCAAAAGCTTGTCAAGTGAAATTGAAGGTCTAGCTGATGCTCGTTTGTTTTCTTTGTTTTTGATGTGAGGGGGATAGTGCATTTGGAATCCATTCCACCAGGTGGGACTTTTGATTTAGAGTTAATGAAGCTTTTGATTTAGAGTTTCTAAAAAGATCGCAAAACAGTGTGAGAGCAAAAAGGCTTCATTTGTGGCAGACAGGGATCCAGTTTTGCCACCATGACAATACACCTGCTCACGCAGCCATGTCACTGCACCAGTTTTTTGGGAGAAAAAATTTGCCTCTCTTGATCCATGCACTGGATTCATATGCCTCACTCCACATGCCTTCTTTTTGTTCCCGCCAATGAAGAGTGACATGAAAGGATAGCAAGTGATGACTTAGGTGGGATGAAGAAAAAATGAGGGAGGTGCTGTCAGCCATCCAAACAGATGAATTTTTAAAATGTTTCCAAAAATGGAATTTCAGATTTGGCCAATGTATTCAGTGTAACGGAGAGTACTTTGAAGGTGACCAGGTTGTTTTGTAGAAAATTTAAAGACATAGCTTTGGGGGAAAATACTAAAAATTCCTGAGTGTATCTAGAACTCAGGAGAGCTGAAATGAGTCAAGATGGAGTCAAAGTATCATTGTCACAGGATGGATGCCACGCCAACTGTCAAGATTAAGTTACAGAAAGTCAACGGTAAATGATAAAATGCCCTTTGTTGGGGGTGTGGGGGAGCAGATAATGCTGGGACTAGATTAAGAGTCCTTTATCAGAATGCCAGGTTCAGGACTTGTGTCTTTTCAGGGTGGGCCTATTTCAAATGTGCCCCTTCAGAATTGACAACCAGCAGTGGGACAAAGTGGGGTCTGACAGCCCCATGTACAGCTTTGACTAGCATCACTTTCTGTTGTGTAATTTCTGATATAACATGTCAAAGAGAACACAGGAAAGCTGTGGTTGTGTCCATTCACCCAATACGGTCAATCCCTGCTGAGAGAAGCACCCAAGGCACTGGACTCGTTGCAGAAGAACCTGGCATCCAGAGTGGAGGAGCACAGGATTCAGAGCTAGGGATGCTGAGGACACAGCCTGCCTTGCTGAAGGCCTTGGAGCAAGGAGGCCCCGAAGCACTTGCTGATAAAGAAGTCAATTTCATGATGGAGATGTAGGGGTGGAGTCTAGCCTGTTGAACTAGAGATAGCCATTGAGTAGCCAATGAGGCCTCCTTCATTGGTGGAGCCAATAGGCATGGCTTTCTCCTGAGGCTTCTGGGAAATTTCATGCTATTTCCCTTGTGGAGAGGAGAAGCTATCTCCCCAGTTGTTGGGAGTTAGTCTCAGAGACAATGATACGGAGAAGACAAGGTGGCAGCATCCAAGGATCTGGACAAGCCAGAGAAGAAGTCACATGGCCTTACCCTGATGGAACCAGACCTCTGAAGCTGAAGAAGCCATGTGGAGATCTCTGCCAACACTGAGTTGCTTCTACCACCAATGAATGCTGTTGATGGACTCCGAGCCCTGGAAGCGAGGAGCCTTGGGGAGAACCTTGCTGGCACTGGGACTCTGCACCCACTGGCCTGTGACTTCGTGAGTTGAAAGGAGACTTTATAGACTGATATCGGGCATATGGGCTAATATCGGACTTATGACTTTGAACTGGACTGGGCTGGGATGCTTTCTCAATTTCACATTCCTCTTGTATATAAACCTTTCCCTTATATCCATATGCGTGCCTATAAATTTGTTCCTTTAGTCTACCTGGACTAACACACTCTTACAGAAGGGTTGCAGGGAGGAAAGGAGACAGTCAGGGTACAGTGTAGCAACAATGAAATATGTAACTTTCCTCGAGTTCTTAAATGCTTCCTCTTACCCACTATCATGATCCCAATTTTACCTTACAAATCTGGCGAGACCAGATGATGTACACTGGTACCGACAGGAACTGGAACAGGAACCTTGGGAAATCCAGGACAGATGATCCTTTCAGGACTAATGGTGAGAGTGGTGATACTGGGAGGGTGGGGGAAGGTGGAGTAGAAAGGGGGAACCAATTACAAGGATCTACATATAACCTCCTCCTAGAGGTATGGACAACAGGAAAGTGAGTGAAGGGAGACATCAGACAGTGTTAGGTATGTCAAAATAATAATAATTTATATATTATCTAGGGCTTATGGGGGAAGTGGGGAGGAAGGGGAAATATGAAGAGCTAATATCAAGGGCTTAAGTAGACAGAAAATGTTTTGTGAATGGTGATGACAACAAATGTACAAATGTGCTTTACAATGTATGTATGTATGGATTGTGAAAAGAGTTGTATGAGCCCCCAATAAAATGATTTGGGAAAAAAAAAGAAAGAAAAGGAATTTTGTCTTAGAGCCTCCAGAAGGACATGTAACCCTGTCAATGTCTTGACTTTAACACAGAGAGACCCATGTCAGAGTGCTGACCTCAGGAACTGTGACATCATACATGTATGCTGTTCTAAGGCATTACATTAGTAGGAATTTGTTATGTTATGCAATTATAAAGTTGAAAAGATGGCAGGAAGAGGACTTCTTGATAAATACCTTTTTAAGCAAGAGCTACAAACAGAGGCAACAGTTACTTCTTTTGGAAGGTTTATTCTTTTCTTGATTATCTAAGTAGCATGTCTTCCTTATGCAAAATTTGGAAACAGTACAGATGCTGTCAAGAGGGAGAATGCATGTACCACAAGTTCTCCTTCCAGAGGCATATACTAGTAAGATTTCTTCAGAGATCCATCATTTAGTCTTCCTGTCCATATTTCTAGAGTGGCAATGAGATGATGCTAAGTGCTGCTGAGAAATTATGATGTGCCAGGTCCTATTCTAAGTGCTTTATTAGTATTGACACATGATAATTCCACACTCTGTGAGGTAGGTACTATCTTGCCATTTCACAGATGAAGAAACTGAAGCAAGAAGTTATATCACTTACTTATGTGAACAGGATTTGACCAATGAGAGCAGCCATCTAGGCTATACAGTTTCAGACAGTCCCATATTATACCATACAATATTGTACTACCTATTTTTAATCTTTATATTTAAAAACCTAACTCTTTACAGATTTTTCACACATTACTTATAACCACTAACTGAAAACATGGGTAGGATGAAATATCCCCTTTTGGATCACATTTATACCAAAATAATTACAATAATCTACTATGGAAGAGTAATGGAAACAGAAATCATTTAACACAAAGAAGAAATTAGCCTGGTACTATTTTGTTAATAGTGATGGGTGTCCAATCATCAAATATATTTACAAGATGACTTCTTTGGAATTTGGAGTTCTTTGTCTTTCCTGTAAGCAAAATGCAGCACATCCTCGAACCTTTGACCGCATCCGCTTCCCATATGCCTATATATTTTACATTCCAATATAACTACTCAATGTCTGTTCATTGAGATTTTTCCCAAGAGCTTAGAAATGAAGAAAAAAAAAAGAACATTTCCTCCAGAGAGTAAAGCATTAAAATTAGTGCACAATTGATCAGAACAGAGATAGGCAAAATTAACTTTAAGAAGCACAAATAGCTTCTGGGTCTATAAGACAAAAAGAAAGACATCAGTCAGAAGGTCCTCCCATCAGCCTGGAAGAACTGAGAAAGGAAGGCCATGGACTTGTAGGGACCGTGCCTAATGCGACCCGATGCACGGCGGAGGGAGCAGAGTCAAGTGACCACCGAAGGGCTTGGCATCCTTGGAAGACAGGTGGATCAGGTTACCTTATGTGATGTAATGAGTATCTGGCTCTTTCTGTTGTTTTCAGTACATACAAACTCAACAACCTCGGGTTAAAAATTTGATCTCTCTTTTGATTAGTCTACCTATAGAAAGAGAGTGCCCTGGTTGTTCTTCCCTAAGCATCGCACCCAATTGTAATGATATTTATCCATGTAAGTGAACATATAGGTGCTGTGAGTCTGCTACCTGGAGTGGTTTCTTCGATGCCTGGGCCAGATGAGCCCATTCTGAACAAGCTGACAAAATCAGGTTTCTGAAGGAATCACTGAGACAGGCGATCAGTCCTTGAACCTGGTTAAAAAAATAGAGTTTAAAAAGTTATACCAGGTAGTCATTTACCAGGTAACCTGGGGTTTCGCCTCCCCTGATTTATCATTAACCCAACTGTGACTTCTCTTCTTATTTAAGCAATTTCAGAAGGTCACTGTACTAACAACAGAATGGGGAAAATATAGTTTCAGGTTTAGCAATTAATACAAAAGGATAGTAAGGTCATATAAGAACAGCATAATTAGGGAATGATGGAGATGTTGATGCTGCTAATGACGAATAACATTAATTGGGGCTTTTCCAGTGTGTCAGGCATGTGTTATGCACTTTAAATGACTGATTTCACTTAGTCCTCACAACCGCAGGAGGAAAGTGCATCATGATGCACAATGCACAAAGGAGGAAACAGCGAGATCTAAAGGTTAATTAGGAGTCATCAGATGGAGCAAATGATGGGTGTGCTGGGTTATTAATGAATGGTTGATGGTTCAAATCCACCCAGAGGTGCCTGGTAAGAAAAGGCTAATGATCACTGGCTGTAAATTCAGCCAACAAAAACCCTTTGGCACCCAACTGTCCTCTGATACACAGGGGGCTGTTATGAGTCAGAATTGGTTGGGTGGCGACTGGTTTTCGAGGTGTTGAGTAGGTATAGAGGGAAGATCACAGCCCAAGCACCTCCAAACTTTCCCCAAACTACATTAACAAATGGGACAGTGGTTGGAATGGCGAAACTGAGGTGAATTTGCCTCTCACCTTCAGCAGGTGATGCTGTTGACTCAGGGTTTTGTTTTGATAACTTCTCATAATGACCAGTCAGGACTTGATTCCAGCCATGGCTCACCACTTGGTCCAGCAGAGCAGGAATGAGTCATTTAAGAAAACTGGGTAAGAATGTAAGGGGCTGGAACTAAGACATGAGAAAAGAGTCAAGGATGAAATAAAAATATTAAATACATTGTGAATGTCAACAGGTGAGGAGGGGGTGGGGAAAGCAGGTGTGATGCCCAGTCAAATGCCTTTTCAGAGAGAGAAAAGAATAGATCAGTCTTGGGTTACCAGGGAAGAACCCTTGTTTCTGTCTGCCGAGGAGAAGGGAAAGAATGATCAAGCTCCGTCGGATGTCGGCCTGTGTGTTCCCTGGTTTGTAACTGGGCATCTTTGCTATTGCTTTGGAGCTGGGGAACTGTTTTATTGCTTTTATAAACTACTAGCTATCTTCTTTTAAGAGGAAATAACAGATGGTCATGCTGAAACTGAGCTTTTTATCTGAATCTTCAAAACCTTTTTGTGCACAATTTATGAGGCTCGCTTCTTTGCAAATTCAGTGCTTTCTTGTAGCTTTCCTTTTGAGATGAGCCACAAGAGCCTCGTTTTTGTTGGGCATTGCCTATTAGTGGCAAAACTCCTTTCTTATTTAATCAGCTTCTCTAACGGAAGAAGGCTGAGTCCAGAGAGGATCTATTTATGAGGGTGAAAAGATTTTGGCGGTCTGACTAAAAATAACATGTGGAATCTGCCACCTGGGTCTCCCATCCACATTCATCTTGTATTTTTGTGCATTTTGCTCATGGAGTTCAAGCTAGTGGGCCAGTCCTGTGAGCAAGGCAGACATCTGACCCAGTCAAGTTTTGCCACTCTCTACCCAGACTGCTGCGTGCTGCTGAGAGACCAACCCTGACCCAGCCTTGCGGACAGGAGGTGAGGCTGAGGGTACCCCGGAGCCCAGTCTTCTTGGGTTCAGAATGTCTGGGGATTCTTTATGCACATGCTGCTGAGAGAAAAAAAAGAGAAATACAAGTAAAGCAATACTGCCTATGACTTTTCCCTACTGAGTGGTATGTTATCTCATAATTACCAAAGATCTACACATCCGTTGGAACAGCCTAGGCTACTCAACATAGCCAAACTGAAACAGCAAACGTTAGGAGTGACTTACTCACATTCATAGATCACTTTGTTCTATTGGCTCGTTTCCCAAATCAGTTGGGATTAATAGTTTTCTGATTCATAACTGAACAAGCCACCAGAGATGCACTTAGCCAACCTCAGTTATTTCATTGGATTACCAAGACTTCAGGATGGAGGGATCATTTGGTACCAAGAGCACAGGCTTTAGTGTAAAGGTCAGGGAGTAAGTCTTGGGCCTTCCCCTCAATAATGATATGACTGTGGCCAAATTAGCTCAACCCTTTAGTTTCCTCAACTGCAAAATGGGCATAAGAGCAACTCTGTAGTATTGCTCTGCGGATGTTATTATTTCAGTTGTGTTTGGTTAAATGCCTGCGGGTCTGTGGTTTAAACCCATCAGCCAGTTGCTCAGTAGGAGCAAAATGTGGTATTTGACTTCCCTATAGTTCGTTAGTTTGTTTTTGTTTTTTTTTGCCACGGAAACTCTGTGGAGCATTTCTACCCCCTACCCCCCACCCCTACATGGTCATCACAAGTCAGACTCAATTTGATGGCAATAAATATATGCATAAGTATGTGTATATATTATCCACAATAACTACTGCTGCTATGTCTGTTGTGCTAGTATGGAGAACAAGCACAGTAAGTGACAACTCCTGCTTTGCCATTCAGTTGTGAACATTGCTCCTGAGTGTTTGTTAAGGAAGAAATACTGGTTTCAGTACTTCCCCACAAAGCAAGAGGCGAGAATGGAGAGACTTCGTCTTACCGACTTTGGACCTGTTGTCTGGAGAGACCAGTCCCTGGAGGACATCAGGCTAGCTCAAGCAGAAGGGCATCAGAAAAGACAAAGGGCCTCAAGGAGATGGCTTGGCCCCGTGGCTGCAACCATAGCCTCAAGAGGAGGAGGAGCTGCGAGGCTGGGGCAGGCCTGGACAGGGTTTCATTTGTTGTGCATAAGGGCGCCATGGGTGGGAATCAACTTGATGGCACCTGGAAACAACTATGACAGTGCTAGATACTTTCTGCTTTGCTGATACTAACTTACGAGGTACAGTTGACAGCAGAAATTTGGCTAAAATCTCGATCAAAAACAGTGAGATCGATCAACATAGTAGCCGGGACAATGGTCTCAAGCATACAGCCATTATGCGGAGGATCCAGACGCAGGCAGAGGTACATTCTACTGCACAGTGGGTGGTTAGGACTCTGAACCTACTTACTTGCACCTAAGAACACCCTCCTTTTCTAGAAGAGCCATCATGATGTGATGGGTTAATGTTAGATTGCTAGCCACAAGGTCATCAGTTCAAACCCACCAAGTGAAAGAGACATGGCTTTCAGCTTGCTTAGATATTCAAGCATGGAAAGTCTGTGGGGAAGTTCTGTTCTGCCCTTTACAGTCTCTATGAATCAGAGGGGACTTGACAAGAGTGGGTTTGCTTTTTATTTTATTTTGAAGGGTCTATTTCTATGGTGAATAGTCAGGAAGGCTCTGAAAAGTTCTGTCATAAATTAAAAGTCCTGTCATAAATTAAAATTCTTACATAATGAAAATTTTCAAACTTATTTAGACACCAAACGATTCTCCATCCTTGTTAAGGTCTATTAACATTCTGTACACCCATTGCCTTGTAAGCATTTTCACCATCCTTTAGGGAAGGTCTGGATAGAGAACTCGTATCTGAATCTTGTTGCTTGGATGTGACATGGCATTGATTATGACAATTGCCTATTTATGAACATTATTCTAATCCCTCCAGGACTATCAGTCTGTAGACAACTGCGTAGAAAACTTATTCTGACATGAGTCCTATAATCACATAAGTACAAAGCATAGCTTTATTGGAACTTGAGTGAAAAGAGAAATCTACTCCTGTCCTGGTAACTTTGATATTTAGTTCTTCATGAATTTCTGGTATTCCTTTGGATTTTTTAAAAAAATTGTTCATTAAAATATGATACATGTTTTTTACTGAGTTTATGGTGTCCCTTTCAATTTTGTAACCACAGTCAACTCCTCACTTGCCTTACCCTCCTCCTGGCTGTGCTCATATTTCACAGACCAGAGCATCTCCCATACTATTGTTGTTGGGTACTGCATATCAATCCTACCTGATGGTGTCCCTCTAGGGATAGAATACAACTGTCCCATATAGCCCACTTCACCGGTCTGTTGATGCTCCATTTATCTGCTGCCTCTTTCTGTGATGTTCAGAAGGTAGGACATTTTACATAAATCTTTCCTACTGAGCTAAGACTGTGTCAGAAAGTCGTCTTGAGATGTGACCTTTTTAGTGCTTCTTGGGAAGTCAAGAGGACCTTGGGACCCCAAACACAAAGCCAAGTTCACTCTTCTCAAAAGTGAATCATGGATGCTGAAGGTTATTTAAAGATCACATTACTGAGAAGGTTTATTTGTTCCTGCTCTGCTTTCTTGATGACTTGATGAAAAGAGCTTGCAGCTTCCCTTGGGCGCTCTTCCTTGCTTCCCCCCTCTCCCCCTTTCTTTCACTATACTTCATTTTCTTTGAAGCGATCACAGAAAACAGTGTGTTATGTGTTTTTGTGTTCTTTTCTTTTGTTATTTTAAGTAAACACTGTAAAGAAAAGATAGTCTCCTTAAAATAGAATTACTGGGAACATATCTTCTTAAAAGAAGCTGAGATAACAGATTTCATTAAAACTGTGCTTTAATGGAATTGAAGGGAACTCTATCATTAAGATGTGTTTGCAGAAGGTAAGTAGAAAGAGATTTTAATTATTGAATGCTTCTAAATATATCCACCCTCTCCGCCCCAACCAAGTTATGCAGATCTATAGTTTTAGGCAGAACTGTATAATATCACTGAAGTGTGATGAGACATATACAACTGACCATGATTGGCAAGGTCATCACTTGATTAACTAAAGCAGAGACAAAACCAGCAATTTCTACTTGCACAGTGGAATAATTTCCTATGAAATGTTACAATTACACTTCTTCCCCCAGTATTTTCTGCTAAACTTACTAGACTACTCTTTCAACCAGATCACTATTAATTTTGTTCTTGCTAACTCTCCAGCCACTGTACTCGCCTAATCCTGTGCTATCCTCTCAATCGCTGCTCTACTTGAGCTCATGGCTGTCTCCCACTTTTTCATTGATCCTCTACTTAGCTAAGCATGATGTCCTTCTCCAGGGATTAGAAGCACCTTATGACCTGTTCTAAGTACAAACGAAGTCTTCTCATCTTTGCTTCTAAGGAATCTTCAGTCAGTAATTTCTTCTAGAATTGTTCATTTTTTATGGCCATCCAGGAGTCATTCCACATTCTCCATCAGCACTATGATTCAAAGGAATTAATTAATTTAGGGGGCTTTTTATTCATTGTCCAGATGTCCAATGTTTACGAAGCAATTGAAGATGCATGGCTTATGTGATCACGAGGTGCCGATGGGATCAGGTATCAGGCACCAAAGACCCAGGACTAAAACTCATAATGATATGAATGAGGGGGAGGGCAGAGTGGAGACCAAAAGCCCATCTGTAGATGATTGGACACCCCCTCACAGAAAGGTCATAAGGTATAGATGAGCCAGTCAGGGTACAGTGTAGCACTGTAATGCCTCCTCTCCCGCACTATCATGACCCCAATTCTACCTTAAAAATCCAACTAGACCAGAGTAGGGACACTGGTATAGATAAGAGCTGGAAACACAGGAAATCCAGGATAGATAAACCCCTCAGGACCAGTAATGAGAGTAGTGATATTAAGAAGGTAGAGAAGGTGGGAAACAAAAGGAGGAAACCTATTACAATGATTGACATATAACAACCCCGGGAGGGGGGGGGGGAGAGGCAAACAACAGAATCGTGCATGAAGGGAGACAGCAGTCAATGTAAGACATGATATATATATATATATATTTATATATATATATAATCAAGGGTTCATGAGGGAGGGAGGCAATGAAGAGCTGATACCAAGGAATTAAGTAGAAGAAAATGTTTTGAAAATGATGATGGCAACATATGTACAAATGTGCTTGACTCAATGGATTTATGTATGGATTCTAAGAGCTGTAAGAGCTCCCAATAAAATGATTTAAAAAATGCATGGCTTGAGGGAAGCACACCTGGTATTCTGCTTTCAGTCAATGTCCAACTAATATCAGTAATGCTATCTATCCCTTGTTCCATGACCTCAAAGTGATATCTTTGGAGTTTTTATATATTTTTACTTTTATTTTATTGGGGCTCATATAACTCTTATGATAATCCAAACATGCAACCATTGTGTCAAGCACATTTGTACATTTGTTGCCATCAGCATTCTCAAAACATGTGCTTTCTTCTTTAGCCCTTGGTATCAGCTCCTTATTTTTCACCCTCCCTCCCTGCCACTCATTCCCTCGTGAACCCTTGATAATTTATAAGTTATTATTATTTTTTTCATATTTTACATTGTCCGATGTCTCCCTTCACCCACTTTTCTGTTGTTCATCCCCCAGAGAAGAGGTTATACGTATATCCTTGTAATGTTCCCTCTTTCTACCCCACCCTCCCTGCATCACCAATCTCACCACTGGTCTTGAAGGGATCATCTATCCTGGATTCCCGACATTTCTGGTTCCTATATGTACCAGTGTACATCCGCTGTTCTAGCTGGATTTGTGGGGTCATGACAGTGGAGGGAGCAGCACATTTACCCAGTGCAATATAGCCTTTGATTTTCTGACTGCTGCTTCTATGAGTGTGGAACATGCTTCCAGGTAAAATGGAATTCTTGATAACATCCACCTTTTCTCAGTTTACCATAACGTTTATTGGGTGGGTTGTGAGGATTTGGGTTTTCTTTATGTTGAGGAATAATCCACACTGAAAGCTGTCGTCTTTGATTTTCATCTGTAAGTGTTTCAAGTCCTCTCACTCTCAACAGCAGGCTTGTGTCAGCTGCGTACTGAAAAGTGTTGATGAACCTTCCTCCTCTCCTTAGTCCATGCTCTTCTTCACAGACTCCACTTTCTCGGATGACTTGCTCAGCACCCAGATTGAATATGTAGAGGGAAAGAATACAGCCCTGATGAACACTTTGCTGATTTTAAATCCCACAGTACCTCCTGTTTCTGTCCAAATAACTGCCTTTTGGACTATGTATACATTCTGCATGAACACAGCTAAGTATTATGAATTTTAATTCTAAATGTAACTTCTTCTCATCCACAGAGCTAAGTGAAATCACATAGTAAATAGAAAGATAAACATCTTCTTTGTATTCCTGCTTTCGGCCAATAGCCATTTCACATCAATAATTATATTTATCATTCCATGTCCTCTTCTGAATCCAGCTATAATTTCTGGCAGTTCCCTGTTGATCTACACTTTCAAATTATCTTCAGCATTTTTTCTCCTCAAGTGGTGTTTTTAGGAAGGTGCATAAAAATGTCTTGTTTTTTAATTGCTAAAGTGATGCTTAATATTTTCTCAGTTAATTTTAAAAATCATCTTATTGGAGACTCATACAACTCATCACTTTTTTTTCCCTCACATCACTGTCCTGGTGGGAAGTCCAGCCTTGCTCCAGGAGAGCTGCTGCTGGTTTTGAACCATCAACCTTAGTAGGCTGCAGTCCTGCACACAACAACTGTGCCACCAGGGCTCAGCAATTCAACTCTTACCACAATCCATCCATCCATCCATTGTATGTCAAGCACATTTGTACATTTGCTGCCCTCATCATTCTTACATTTCTACTTAAGCCCTTGGTATAGCTCTTCATTTTTCCTGTTCCTCCCCATTGCCCCATCTTTCATGAACCCTTGATAACTTATAAATTATTATTATTTTGTCATATCTTACACTGTCTGATGTCTTCCTTCACCCACTTCCCGGTTGTCTACCACAGGGAGGAGGTTATATGTAGATCCTTATCATCGGTTTCCCCTTTCTATTCTACCTTCCCTCCACCCTCCCTGTATTGCCACTCTCACCTCTGGTCCTGAGGGATTCATCTGTCCTGGATTCCTTATGTTTCTGATTCCTATATGTACCAGTACATATCTTCTGGTCTAGCTGGGTTTATAAGGTAGAATTGGGATCATGACAGTGGGAGGGAGGAAGCATTGAAGAACTAGAGGAACATTGTATAATTCATTATTGCTTGTCTTCTCCCCATGATCCTTCTGCAAGGGGATGTCCCATTACCTACAGATGGGTTTTGGGTCCCCAATCTGTACTCACCCTCATTTACAATGATACAGTTTTTAGCTCTTTGATGCCTGATACCTGATCCCTTCGACATCTTGTGGTCAGACAGGCTGGTGTGCTTCTTACATGTGAGCTTTGTTGCTTCTGAACTAGATGGCTGCTTGTTTGCCTTCAAGCCTTTAAGACCCCAGAAGCTATATCTTTTGATATCTGGGCAACATCAGCTTTTTTCACCACATTTGCTTATGCACACATTTGTCTTCAGCGTTCATATCAGGAAGGTGGGCACAAAATGATATGAAATTTTGTTCTTTGATACCTGATACCTTTGACCCCTTATGTTCACACAGACTGGCATTTTCATCCATGTGGGCTTTGTTGCTTCTGAACTAGATGGCTGCTTATTTACCTTCAAGCCTTTAAGACTCCAGATGCTATATCTTTTGATAGTGGGGCATCATCAACTCTCTTCACCACTTTTGCTTTTGCACACAGTTGTCTTCACTGATCATCTTGGAATGGTGAGAATCATGGAATGCCAATTTAATAGAACAAAGTGTTCTTGCATTAAGGAAGTACTTGAGTGGAGGCCCAATGTCCATCTGCTGCCTTAATACTAGACATATAAATATATGCACATAGATCTATTTCCCCATCATCATATACAAATATACTTTCCTATGTACATGCCTGTATTTAGACCACTATAAATGTTCTTTTTGCCTCATATTTCCCAATTTCCTTTTACTTTCCTTTTGTCCCACTGCCATGCTCAGCCTTCATTTGGGTTTCAGTAATTTCTCTCAGTTACATGACTCTTAATCAATCCCTACCAGGCTTCTCACTCTCTCCTTGCCACTGTTTTTGGATCACTTGTTCCCTTGTCCGTGGATTAGTCAGCAGCACCTCCTTTTCCCTCTTACCTTCTTCAGCAATTTTTTTTGCAAATGATATTAATGCTACTCTATCGGATCATTACATTCTGTTGCATTGCATTGTTTGGACCTGGTACAGGTATGCATCTCCTTCAGCTAGTTGGTCAGGTAATTGTCTTCTACACTTTTGTCATGGAAAGGTGAGAGTATTCAGGATTTCCATCTTTGTGTCGAAACATGTCAACTGGTATTTTGTCAATTTCTGGATTCTTTTTTTTCTCTTCACACCAATATCCTCAGGGAAGTCTACAACTTTTTCTTCAGTATCATCAGTTCTTGATCATTAGATCATATTACCATATCCTGAAATGGTTGAATGTCAGCCAGTTCTTTTTCTGATGTGACCGTGTATTTTCTCCATCTTTAGTACAACATAGGCAGTCTCCTGCCTTATCCATAATTTTACTTTCCACTGATTTGGAGTTCCATGTTCAACCATAGTTCAAAAATGTCACATGGAAAATTCTGGAAAAAAACATAATTTTTAAAATAGTGTGATGTTCTGAGTAGCCCAATGAAATTTCTACTCACCCCATTCCTTTGTTCATCATATTGATGCTGTACATGCTCTTTGTCTGCTAGTCACTTAGTGACTCTCTATTATCTCAGTTGTACCAGCATCACAGAGCTTGTGTTTAAGAGGCCCTTTTACTTTTGAGTTGGGTATTGTTCATCTCTTTCTATGTCTAATTTATAAATTAGGCTATCAAAAGTCTGTGTCTAGGAATAAAGCAGAGTATTATAGAATTTGAAAGTATTGTGGTTTCAAGCATCCATTGAGGGTCTTGGAATGCATCTTCTGTTTCAAAAATAGGATTGCAGAGCCCATGTGAATAGAAGTAGAATGAATGCCCAGATTTTGTGTCTGAGAGTAGAATTGTGAAACCTGAGGCACCAATAAACCTTTAAATGCTTTGGGGGATTCTGCTTTCCATGTGGCCTGCTTTCCAGAGAGCAAACTTCAGAAGGAAGTAAATTAGTTGTTATTGAGTTGATTTCAGTTCATGGAAATCCATGTGTATCAGAGCAGAATGTGTTCCATAGGTTTTCTGTGATTGATGTGTTTTGGAAGTAGATCACCAACATGCTTCTCATAAGACATTTCTGAGTGGACTTACATTTCCTGCCTTTCAGTTAGTGGCTGAGTGTTTTAACTGTTTGCATTATCCAGGCAGAGAGTCTAATAGAGAAGCTACGTAATTTGGCTAGCATGACTTGGCATGGTGGCTGCAGGAGCTACCCTGGCAAAGGTGAGCAACTTCAGAGTGGCCCCACTTGTGCACCCTATGGAATGCAGAATGCTTGCCTGGAGGCCGGTAGTCATGAGGATGTTCAGAGCTGTGGAGTTCATGAACGCAGAACTTCAGAGTTCCAATGAAAGAGATGAGGCTTGGAATCAGATGGGAACAGGCCTGTCTTAGCAGATGGATTGCCAGCAGATGAGCTGGGTGAATTAAACCTTCTCTTCCAAAGGAAGACCTTGTCAAGTGAAATGCATGTTGCTTGTAAGCTTTGGGAAGTAATGGAAGATGCTGAAGTAACTTCATCTGGTCGAATCTTGGATGCTTGGTGTACGCATTTTGACTCGATACTTTTGGCAACTAGACATCACGACCATGTCTTAGGAAAATGGGTGACTAGGCACAAGAGTCACAGTACGTAAGAGCTAGCACATAAGTAATGGTCAATAAATATTTGACTGAGGCAAAGAGAGAGAGAGAGAAAATTGAACCCTCCTTGAAATTCAGCAGGAATCCAGCAACTTATGGCAGAAAGGGGAAATGTTTCTCAGGTAGAAATGGTTGCTCTCTGAACGGAGAGCATGAGAAGAAAAGGCGCCGCATCTGGGGACGTGTCTGTGGTTGAGATTTGATCCAGAGGCGCTTTGCTGACTTTTCAGCTCTCAGCTGCCTCTGATTTGCTCAACTCGGTTATGCATCAAGAAGACCGTGGGCCATTCAGAGACAGAGAAGTGAGGATTCTCTTAGTCTGGGAGATCCTAATTTTGTCCTTACTCAACTATTGGGGAGGACTCGGGTTCTAGTCCTTCTCTATTTGGGAAGCGTCGGGAACAGTTGAGCTAGGAGCCTTAATCTTCTCTGTCAGGTTTGAGCACAAGTAGATCACTAGCATCAGTTCCTTTCCGCCTACTCCAGGCTGGAAGATCCAGGAGCAAAAAGACCTTCTCTGACTTTTCTCCTTGGCAATGGGTGGCTTATGTTCTTGGCAGTTAAAAGCAACAGACATGTGAGTAGGCATATGGAAATCAAAGGGCAGAATGTAGCTGAGTCCAGTTCTCTTTCAACATTTTACAAAAGCAGGGCCACACATTAAAAGGGAAATGGCAACTTCCACTCCCGTGTCTCAGACTGGGCTCCACTCCCCGCATTTTGCTGGGGTTGATCCCAGGTTATCCTCATTCTTTGGGTACAAATTGGCTCTCACGGTGCCACCCTGGCCTTCTGTATGCCACCAAATGGTATTTCTAGTTTGTAGCTCATTCTTATCCAGCTATTAGAGCAGACCTAGCCTTCTGTTAGTTTTTTTTTTTAAACTTTGTCGGAAATTGAGCAGATGGATTTGAATTCCTAATTTTCTTTAAAAATTGTGCCAAGCACTTTTCCCTTTGTTCCTTATTTTTCCCTTGACCAATTCTTTGTGGCTTTGCATGTTCCCTCTTTAGAGGCATCTCACTGATTAGTCTTATTCTCTGGGTAGCGCACTGATGGCTACATTCTCTAACACTTCCTCCCCTTATGTTCCGATCTGGGCTCATCCTAGAATCACACACACCCAATATCTGTTTTGTGTTCACAAATATTAACATGGAAATAGTTGAAAATTAAGTCAACATGCTGAAATATAATTCATAGTTCCCTGCTATTTCTTAAGAGAAGGAGATTGGAAAGACACACGTGACTACTGTTTGACTTGCTCTGAATCATGGAGTCCTAGGGGTATAATGTTTAAGCATTTAACAGAAAGGTCAGCAGTTCAAACCTATCAGCTACTTCACAGGAGAAAATACTGAGTGTTACTCTCTTTTACTGATTATGACCTAAGACAGTCCATGGGGGCAGTTTTCCTTTGTCATGCAGAATTATTCTGGGCCAAAATCACTGGGAAGTCGCTCG
Organism: Nesogale talazaci; assembly: GCA_004026705.1. Taxonomy (NCBI): domain Eukaryota; kingdom Metazoa; phylum Chordata; class Mammalia; order Afrosoricida; family Tenrecidae; genus Nesogale; species Nesogale talazaci. Next base: position 164,483 of record PVJH01001527.1, on the reverse strand, counting down.
ACAATAGCAACTCTGAGTTAGCTACCGTATATACTTGAGTATCCACCAAGCCAAATATTAGTCTAGGCACTTACTTGTACCACAAAAACTGTATTAAAAATGTGCTGAAGCACTCATCTTATTCATGAGTATATATGGTACTTTGCAGAGGGGATGAAGTAAATGATATTATTTGGTTTAATTTTATTGAATGTCCCCCAAATTGGTCAATAGTCTCATTATAAAAGGATAGTCAGTTTACTATCATTTGGTTTACCTAAGCTAGTAAGGGGTAGATTTAGGAGGCAAAGGTAGCTTAATCTCACTTTTGTCTTCAAAAGAACTTTGTAGTTTGGAGAGCGTAGGTTTGCGTTGTTCCTTTTGTGGAGTGATAATATTGGGTACCAATCTCAGTTCTTCAGCATTTCTGTGACAGAAATGCCACAAAACAGCAACTCTAACAAGTCAGATTCAAGTTTCTTGGAGTCTAGGAGACGAGACTTTCAGATTCAGGGTTTTGGCTCTCAAGGAAGGCGTCCTCTGCCTCCCAGCTTTGCAGGGCAAGGCTCTTGTCCCTTTCTCATCTATTTTTTTCCTGTTTAAGCTTGATAGTTTCTTCATCAGTTTGTTCTTTATATATTAGAAGAGCTTGACTGAAGCCCTACCTTGCACTAATACTCCCTCTTTCACATAACACATAAAATCTATTCCCAAATGTGACTATAAACACAGGTGTAGGAGCTAGGATTTACAACAAATATCAATTTATAACAAGACTATTGTTACTTAACTTGCTTCATATGTATATATATTTAGTAAAATGAGAATGTAGATTTTGTTGCTGGATTGTTTTGAAAATTAACAAAAGCTAATGCATGCTAAGATTCTTGCACAGGACCTGCGAGGCAGCGATTTGAGGAGCTATGCTTTATTTTTGATAATACTGCTATTATTTTTATAGATGAGGGTCTCATTCATCCTGAAAATGAGAGGTAAACTCTCCAGACATGTCAATTACCACCTGCTACAGCATTTCTGTCTCTCCCCAAGCCGCATGGACTCCATGACGGAAGGCAGCTCTTAAACTGTTGATGTTCTCTTCTTCTTTCTACTGGCATCTGCAATCCCATTTTGCAGCCCCGTGGTCAAAAAGTTATTTGGAGAACTGATTGCTCTGCCCTTGTTTCTCAGAGGCAGTATTTTTCTGGCTAGCAGCTACTTCCACACTCGAATGCCAGACTTTGTCTTCGGTCAGCACACCTGTCTGAAGCTTTCTGACTAGGTTGCAGTGATCTATTTTCCATCCTTAGTGAGAGTTCTTTCAGATTAGAGGGCAAACGTGCACATTTGCAGTCCTCACGGTAGCCCATAGGTAGCTGCCTGTAAAACAGCGGTTGCTACACTGACTTATTTCTTCTTCTTCCTCCTGCTTTTCCTACTTCTGCCAAAGAAGACTCAAGCCACACAGGGCTGAATGCTTCGCACTCGAAAGGCAGGATCTCCAGACTCCAAATCATTATAATGAAACAAGCAAAAATAATTATAAACAACACAAACAAGCAAGCAGTGACCTTTCATGCTATAACAAATGGCATAGATGGTATTCTAAATTACACACACTGCAGAGTTTTGCTTTCTTACTGAAGTGGAGAATTGCTTTTCTCTTGGTTTTCTTTAAGTAGACTCTATCAACCTTAGAAAAATCAGTCTTGGTTTTTAAAACAGAATCCCTGCCAGGTTAGAACGACCGGACGGTATATGGGACATGAGTATAGACCTCGTTGTGAGTCAGAATTGACCTGGTGGCAGTGAGTTTGATTGGTTTGGTTTGGGTCGTTCACTGTATCATGATACATTATTATTACAAAAGGGTCTCAAAAGGTTTGTGGGAAAATCCCAGCATTTAAAAAACTTTAGTTTTGCACTAGCTGCCCCCTCTGTTTTCTTTGACTTTCTTGGTTCTATCATCGTCTTCTTTTGCCACCCTCGACTTTTTGAATGAGTCAATGAATACTGGAAAGATTGTGATGTGGAAACCTGATGGCTCTGGGCAGGAATTCACCAAAGAATGGTCTAAGAAGTTGTAGGTGGGAGGGTGGTTAGGATGTTACCAAGGAAGCTTAAGGATGTGACATTTTGACCCAATGGGAGGTCACATTTTAATTGATAGACATATCTTTCCCATTGCTCCTTATAGTGCTACAACTTAACTCACCTCCCCTTCTCCTTCTCTCAAATTTGATAATGGTGATATGATCTAATTTTTTTCCCTACAGATTCCTTTTTATCATTAAGTAAATTGCTTAAGGAGCCCCTTAATAGTACATATTAAGTTAAGGTGACTGGCTGCTAACGAAACGACTGGAAGAGTCACCCACCCAGATGGGCCTTGAAAGAAAGGCCTGGAGATCTCCTGAAAATGCAACCACTGAGAACCTCATGGAGCACAGTTTTATTCTGACACATATGGGGTCTCCATACATCAGAATCAACCAAACAGCACATGGCTTCAAGATATATGGGGAACAATTCATGGATCCATTGATACATGGTCTCAATCTTAACAATATGGAAGACTCACATCAGTAGAAGGGAGTAGAAGTTGGGGGAAGTCTTCGTTATCTACTGATGCTACAACAGAAACAGTATACGTACATGGGTTGCTTCACATATCAGAAATGTATTTACTCAATGTTTAGAAGGTTAGAAATCTGAACTCAGGGCACTGAGCTTGAGGAAGGTGCATTCTCTGTTGGCTCTGGGGAAATATCTTCGTCTCTTCAATGTCTATGCTGGCTCTTTGAACATCTCCATTTGGTGCCATCTAGCTTGCCTTGTCTTGTTTGTCTGTTCTCCCAATCTGCTTTTTATAGAACATGAGACTCACACCCTACACTAACCCTTCCCTATGAACATAAGAGACAACGCATTCCCAAATGAATTGAAACCACAGGCTTATCCCACTGCCAAGGAGTTGTGTCTGACTTATATCCACTATAAGCAAGGGTTTCTAGGGCTGTGAGACTTCATCTTCCTTCTAAGTGGTGGCTGGTGGGTTTGAACCACCGAACTTGCAGTTTGCATTCCAAGACTCAATGCACACGGCCACCAGGACTCTTTGATCACAGACATAGAAGTTAGGATTATAGTATATGTTATGAAGAACACCATTCAACCTATAACAAGAAGCCAATTGGAAGATAGACTATCTACAATGAGTGGTAAAATCAGGAGAAGACACTGTGATAGAGCTTCAAGGAGAAATTCATTTTTTGGAGCAAGTTGGTGGAGACATCGGAAGGTACTTTAGAACCAGATGGGTGCCTATGAATCTCAGGTTTCCTACTTCTCAAGAGTTGTAGCCTATACTTTTATTGCGTACTTCCTGTTTGCTCTAGCCCACAACCTCCTTCGGCCTAGTGCAAACCCATCCACCACTATTAAAATCGCCCCCAAAGAGCACCAGTAACTTCTGTACTCATAAATCTAAGAGTTTATTCCTAACGCACATTGTCCTTTAACTGCTTGTGGCAGTTTATCATGTTGGTGCCCCTTTCCTGCATGCTTTCCATTTCCTTTGTATTGTGACATTGTGTTCTTTCTGTTCTTTTCTCACCCTTTTAAAGATCGTGATTCATTCTCTTTCAGTGGCATTTTTTTTTGGATCTGGGGGGTTTCTGCCATGCCCCTTGTTTCTCTCCACAGATGATTCTACTCACTTGTATTGCTCCCTTATGCAGACAAGGCTGGATCTCTAGCTCTGAATTACATTCTTTTCCAAAATATGAAAAATCAGCCCATATATTTTACACTCAGCGTATGCAAAGCCTGCCACATTCTTGTCCTCACTAGCTTTCCTCCCATTTTATTGACTTCCTTGGTTGTATCATTATCTTTTTTTTTTTTTTTTTGGCATCTAGATTCAAACTCTCATCATAGATTTTGACTTTAACACCTGTTAAGGCTTATATTGGGATGGATAAACACTGGGTTTTATCAGTTTTCTATGTCTGTCATTGGCCTACCATTTTACCCCATCTATATATTTCCAGGGTTGCAACCCAGGTAGGCAATGTGTAATCTGTAGAAAGACAAAAGTCTCTACATATCTTCTGATAGCTTCTCCCTTCAATCAGTCCTCCTCAATAATGCCAGACTTGGATAGTGTGGATTATTTTATTCCCTATTCAGTACACTTTGATGGTTCTCCATCACTGGTATAATAATCCAAAATCAAACGCAGCAATTTGGTTCTTACCATAACCCTCTTTAGGGTTTTTGAGGGATTATAAATATGTAATAGCCTCATCTTTTCCCCACAGAGCAGCTAGTCAGTTTAAACCACTGAGCTTCCAGTTAATTGTTTAACACACACCAGAACACATCCTGCTATTTCTATCTGGACAGACCATCCAGATGGTTAACATCTACCCTTTCAATGTTGCCTTCTCCGATTCCCTCTCACTCACCACGCAATCTGGAAATCATAACTTTCTTTAGTCCTCTGCCTGCTTCTTGTTTTGAACCTTTGATATCTTATCTTTCACACAATAGTCAGCTCAATTGCTACCTGTCTACGAAATCTTTCCTGAGCATTACCACTTCCCTGTCACTTCTCTTTAATTCCACAGGGGTAGCTTTCTAGTTCCTTTATACTAGGCAATGTTTTGCCTTTTAAGAGTGGCATCTCATTCCAAGATCAAACAGTAACTTCATTGTATATTGCTCCTTCCGCTAAGAGTTGATTCTCAAATCAAACCCATTGCCTGCCACTCAATTCTGACTCATAGTGACCCCAAGAAGCATTTTTGAGGCTCTCAGTGTTTATAGGAGCAGATAGCTTCATTTTTCTCTGTCAGAACAGCTGGTGGTTTTGAACCACTGTCCTTGCAATTGGTAGTTTACCACTTCCCCAACAGTGCCATCAGGGCCCCTTTTGCAGCAGATATGGGCTTGTTATTTACCCTAAAAAATGTTCATATTTACATACAATAATAGGGATATAGGTCTATGTACATATATTATATGTTAAGTATTACGGTAGCAGATGGACATTGGACCTCTATTCAAATAATCTCTTAATGCAAGAGCAACCCTTTTTAATAGTAACCTGGAATTTTGTGATGTTCCCCTTCCCAACACTCTCACTGAAGACAAAATGGGTACAAAGAGAATGTAGTGAAAGAAGCTGATGGTGTCTGGCTATTAAAAGATATATCATCTACTGACTATTCTGAAAAACCATCTTTGTATTGTTCCCGGCTTCTGCCTGGCCCACGAGCTCCAGGCAGTTCTCACCAGAGTCCCGAACCAGTGTTTTCTTTGTAATATGCTGTATGGGATCACCAGAACGTCCCACTGTGTCAGATGCAGCAGTGGTCACGAGCTCTGAGACCACCACCAAGGACTTAAAGGAGAAGAATGGGGTGGTTGAGGAGGCAGAGAATGGAAGAGATGCCCATTAACAGGAACGCTAATGAGGAAAATGGGAAACAGGAGGCTGGCAACCAGGTAGTCAAAGAAGGTGTTAAAGAGAGGAGGAGGAGGAGGAGGAGGAGGAGGAGGGGGAGGAAAGTGATAGTGAAGAAGAAGATGAGACTGAGGAGGCTGAGGCAGCAACCGGCAATGGGCAGCTGAAGATGATGAGGATGGTGCTGTGGATACCAAGAAGAAGACTGACAAGGATGATTAGACAGTAAAAGGAAAAGTTCAGATAACAGCAACAAAACAAAAACACAAAGGCCACTGTGACCTACTCACCCTCCGTTTCCCATCTTCAGGTTTTGAAGGAGGTCGCCTTCCAGTAGAGAGCCCAGCCCACCTCTGCTGTGCCACCGATGAAATGTGCTCACCACCACCCACCAAAACCACACTGTGAATTTGCAGCAGGGGAGACAAAAAGAACCCCAACTTCCCAGGCCCTGCTTTTTTTCTTAAAAGTACTTTAAAAAGGACAATTCATGTGTATTTTTATTTACATTTTTGTGCATATTGTTTGGGGTAAGCCATTTTTAATGATCTTGGATGACCAAACCAGCCTTTGGAATGTTCTCTCTCCTACTTCCGACTTTACTTGTGTTGTGACCATGTTCATTACAATCTCAAAGTAGAAAAAAAAAACTTGTAAAAAAAGCAAAAACAACAATAGCAACAAGAACAGCAACAAAATAGAAACTTATTCCAAGCATTTCAGTAACTGCGTTTGTGTATATGCTTGCTGCACTATAAGTAATTGGTTCTGTATGAGATGGTTAAACAGGCCAAAGATAAAGGTTTCTCCTTCCTTTTTCCTTTTTTTTGTCTATGGAGTTGCTGTTTATTTATTTATATTTTTTGGCCTGATGGACGTACATGTGATACAATGTTGTCCAACAATAAATGGGAATTTTATTTTGCCAAGTTCTAAAAATAGTAAAAAAAAACCAAGCAAACAAACAAATGAAAGATATAATATCTGGGGTCTTACAGGCTTAAAGATAAACAAGGCGCCATCTAGCTGGGGAGCAACAAAGTCCACATGGAAGAAGCACACCAATCTGTGCGATCATGAGTTGTCAACAGGATGGGATATCAAGCATCAGAAGGCCCCAAACAATCATATCGATGTGAGTGAGGAGGGCTGGAGTGGGGACCCAAAGCCCATCTACAGACAATTGGGCATCCCCTCGCAGAAGAATCACAAAGAAGGGATGAGTCAACCAGGGTGCAGTATAGCATGGGTGAAACATACAGCATTCCTCTAGTTCTTTAATGCTGCTTCCCCTCCCACTATCATGACCTCTCTTCTACCTTACAAATTTGGCTAGACCAGAGCATGTACAATGGTACACAGAAGAGTTCTTGACACGAACCTAGGAAAGATGAACCCCTCAGGAATAGTAATGGGAGGAGCAATACCATGAGGTAAGGGGGAAGGAAGAGGAGAAAGGTAACCCTGCTGCAACGATCAATGTTTAACAATCCCGCCCCCACCCTCAGTGACGAACAACTGAAGCATGAGAGAAGGGAGATCAAGGATGGTGTAAAATATGAAAAATAATAAATTATAATTTAGCAGTGGTTTTTGAGTGTGGGAGGGGGCTAGAAGAAATAAAAAGAGAAGCTGATATCAAGGACTCAAATAGAAAGAACGTATTTTGAAAAGGATGATGACACCATATAAAAATGCGCTTGATACAATGGATATGTGGATTGTTATAAGAGCTACAAGAGCCTGCAATAATATTTATTAAAATTTTTATTAACATTTATTGAAATAAAAAAGTTCTACAAATCAGAACTAGAGCACTGTGGTGAAGCACACCTGACCCTTAAGGCGAGACTCCTCAGCCAAAGAGCAGAATGCTCTTTAGGTCACTTAAAATGGGGGCAACAATATTAGTACCACTCCTCTCAGCGAGTTGCTTTGCATACAAGGAAGTTAATATTTGTGAAAAAACTTTGGAAACAGTGATGTTCTGTGCCTCTCTTATTTTTCAGAGTTCCCTGCTATTGTCTCTCTCTCTTTTTAAAATATAGATTTTATTGTGGACTCTTATAGCTCTTATAACATTTAATGCATCATTTGTATTAAGCATATTTGTACACATGTTGCCATATTCGCTTCCAATATTTTCTACTTGA